>NMXI01000029.1:0-296778 GCA_002851675.1 Verticillium nubilum
AAACCCTAAAGCTAAACCAGCTTAACTATATAGATAAAATAATAGATAAATATAATAAGGGTATACTAAAACCGTCTCCTACTCCCGGGGAGATAGGTCTTAAACTAGATAAAAATCCTAATCAGGCTTCTAAAGAAGAGATACTACTATATCAACAACAAGTAGGTGCCCTACTATATCTTAGTATAAAAACCAGACCCGATATTACCTATATAATAAATAGGGCAGCACGATTTATGAGTAACCCTTCAGATATTCATTTTAAAGCCCTAGATAAACTATGGAAATATCTACTATATAGTAAGAATAAGGTCCTGACCTATAACTGTGATAAACTCCCTAGCCTACTAGGCTATGTTGATTCAGACCACGGGGGAGACTTAATACAACGCCTTAGTACTACAGGCTATATATTCTACTATGGTTTAGATAACCCTATATCCTGGTACTCAGGGCTTCAGAAATCGGTAGCTATATCTACGTGCGAGGCTGAATATATGGCCTTGAGAGACGCTACTAAAGAAGCTATATATCTATATAATACTATAAAATACCTATATACTATACTAGATTCTAATAATAATAAGAATAACTATATAAATACTATAGATAATAATAGAATAACCCCTATACTAGTAGATAACCAGGCAGCTATTAAGTTAGCTAATAATCCTGAATTTCATAAAAGGACTAAACATATAGATATAGCCTACCACTTTATTAGGGAGGCTATTACAGCTAAGAACATAGAAGTACACTATATACCTACTCTAGAACAGAAAGCTAACGGGTTTACTAAACCGTTAGATAAGATAAAGCAAGCTGAATTTCTAGAAGTCCTAAATATATATTAGTTAGTTAAGATACTATAATATATACTAGTTAGTTAAAGAGAGTATATATATATATACTACCTAGTTAAGATACTATAATCTCTATTCTACTCTATATCCGTATAGAGATTACGGGGGAATATTAGAGAATAATACTAACTATAATATAAACTACTACTATACTATACTATATTCTATACTATATTAAAACCCTAGGATATAGGTAGGTAAGTCTACTAACTGAACGTCTAGGGTAGAAGCTTCTAGAAGCTTCTAATACAATAACTACTAGCAGAAGAACGGCCGATAGAATAACTACCGGCAGAAGAAACTGCCGATACAATAACTACCGGCAGAAGAAACTGCCGATACAATAACTACCGGCAGAAGAAACTGCCGATAGGCTAGAATATTAGAGAATAATACTAACTATAATATAAACTACTACTATACTATAATATATTCTATACTATATTAAAACCCTAGGATATTGGTAGGTAAGTCTACTAACTGAACGTCTAGGGTAGAAGCTTCTAGAAGCTTCTAATACAATAACTACCGGCAGAAGAACTGCCGATAGAATAACTACCGGCAGAAGAAACTGCCGATAGGATAACTACCGGTAGAAGAAACTGCCGATACAATAACTACCGGCAGAAGAAACTGCCGATACAATAACTACTAATATAATAAACTGCCGATAGGCTAGAATAACTGCCGATAGAATAAGCGCTATACTAAGAGCTTCGGCAGTTGAATACGAGGTACTAGCTAGAATGTTAATTCTACGCTAGACCTAATATCTATATCCGACGGTGGAATAAACTATCCGTCGGCCTAGTAGAAGACTCCGAGACCCCGAGGGAATCTTCTATATATACGTAGAATATCGTAATACTTTAGAATAGAAGGAATAAGCCTTACACACACAAGCAATACAGACCTACCTTCTATCTATCTCTCTTACCTACCTATCCTCCCTCTTACTTACTTAGTTATTTAACTAAGTAGATCCTTCTATCTTCTACTTATCTATCTACCTTATAGGTATTCAGCTTCCACCCTTTTAACATAGAATAACTGCCGATAGAATAAGCGCTATACTAAGAGCTTCGGCAGTTGAATACGAGGTACTAGCTAGAATCTTAATTCTACGCTAGATCTAATATCTATATCCGACGGTGGAATAAACTATCCGTCGGCCTAGTAGAGGACTCCGAGACCCCGAGGGAATCTTCTATATATACGTAGAATATCGTAATACTTTAGAATAGAAGGAATAAGCCTTACACACACAAACAATACAGACCTACCTTCTATCTATCTCTCTTACCTACCTATCCTCCCTCTTACTTACTTAGTTATTTAACTAAGTAGATCCTTCTATCTTCTACTTATCTATCTACCTTATAGGTATTCAGCTTCCACCCTTCTAACAAGTTGCGGTAGTAGGTACGGGAACAGGGTTTACGAGGAACTCCTCGACGTCCTCCTATTTATAGGCAATAGTAACATTGAGTTACTAAGCCCGGAAATTCGATTCTCTGACTAGTACCAGAACGTTATAAGCGTTTAAAGAAGCTATAATAATAAAGGGTTAGGTATTAGAGCCTATTAAGGAGTAGTAGCTAAAGGCAGCTTAAGGTGGCTATTAGAAGCCGAGCGTAGGTAGCGAGAAAACCGGAAATTAGCTGCTAGGAGCCGAAAATTTATAGGTAGTTTTTAGAGATGCGATACCTCCTATAATACTATACTAAAATCGATGAAAATAATATCTAACGATAGAGCTAATAAAGCTCTTAATAAAGGTGTAAAAATCGTCGTAGTAACGATAATACGCGGAGCGTTTAGGGGCTCATAACCTATAGAGGCAAAAAGGGACAGAACTGGTGATGTGTGTGTCTATTCCTCTAGAGGCAGGCAGGTGGGCCTGGAACTACGGACTTAGTAGGCTACGGGGCGCACGGACCCCAGGGCGTGGGGCACGGACTACTAACAATATCTACGTGCGAGGCTGAATATATAGCCTTGAGAGACGCTACTAAAGAAGCTATATATCTATGTAATACTATAAAATACCTATATACTATACTAGATTCTAATAATAATAAAAATAACTATATAAATACTATAGATAATAATAGAATAACCCCTATACTAGTAGATAACCAGGCAGCTATTAAGTTAGCTAATAATCCTGAATTTCATAAAAGGACTAAATATATAGATATAGCCTACTACTTTATTAGGGAGGCTATTACAGCTAAGAACATAGAAGTACACTATATACCTACTCTAGAACAGAAAGCTAACGGGTTTACTAAACCGTTAGATAAGATAAAGCAAGCTGAATTTCTAGAAGTCCTAAATATATATTAGTTAGTTAAGATACTATAATATATACTAGTTAGTTAAAGAGAGTATATATATATATACTACCTAGTTAAGATACTATAATCTCTATTCTACTCTATATCCGTATAGAGATTACGGGGGAATATTAGAGAATAATACTAACTATAATATAAACTACTACTATACTATACTATATTCTATACTATATTAAAACCCTAGGATATAGGTAGGTAAGTCTACTAACTGAACGTCTAGGGTAGAAGCTTCTAGAAGCTTCTAAAATAAAGCAAGCTGAATTTCTAGAAGTCCTAAATATATATTAGTTAGTTAAGATACTATAATATATACTAGTTAGTTAAAGAGAGTATATATATATATACTACCTAGTTAAGATACTATAATCTCTATTCTACTCTATATCCGTATAGAGATTACGGGGGAATATTAGAGAATAATACTAACTATAATATAAACTACTACTATACTATACTATATTCTATACTATATTAAAACCCTAGGATATAGGTAGGTAAGTCTACTAACTGAACGTCTAGGGTAGAAGCTTCTAGAAGCTTCTAAGACAATAACTACTAGCAGAAGAACTGCCGATAGAATAACTACCGGCAGAAGAAACTGCCGATACAATCAATAACTACCGGCAGAAGAAACTGCCGATACAATAACTACTAATATAATAAACTGCCGATAGGCCAGAATAACTGCCGATAGAATAAGCGCTATACTAAGAGCTTCGGCAGTTGAATACGAGGTACTAGCTAGAATCTTAATTCTACGCTAGACCTAACATCTATATCCGACGGTAGAATAAACTATCCGTCGGCCTAGTAGAAGACTCCGAGACCCCGAGGGAATCTTCTATATATACGTAGAATATCGTAATACTTTAGAATAGAAGAAATAAGCCTTATATATATAAGTAATACAGACCTACCTTCTATCTATCTCTCTTGCCTACCTATCCTCCCTCTTACTTACTTAGTTATTTAACTAAGTAGATCCTTCTACCTTCTACTTATCTATCTACCTTATAGGTATTCACCTTCCTACCTTTTAATACTAGTTAAGTAGAATAAAGGTCTTATTATATAGTCGTAGTCGCATAGTATACTTACTTATATAGTATACTTACTTATATAATATACTTACTTATTATGCATATTATAGATAATATATCCTAGTATACTATAAGATACGAGCATAGTAAGACCCGGCCGGGGGTTTAGAGGCTGACCTCTATAAATAGCTGTGAAGGGCTCGCAATAATATTATTCCAGCTATATATCCTCGGTCGCTCGCTCCGTTTAGGTCCCCCCGTTAAAGTTTGCTTCAGGGGTCGGGTATTTTAAGTCTCAGTTCGGCACCTTCGTCGTATCTTTATTAGAAAGAGATCCTCTCTTATAGTGCAGTATGCACTAAGGTCCCTCCGTACGGCTGCCACTGCGTTAAGGAGCGTGCGAACAGCACTTTTTAGCGAGGATTGACCCAACGCAGCCTTCTGAACCAGATAGTTGGCGTTTTCATCTGGTTAGGGCTTTCTTACTTGTCAATATCTTTATTGAAGTCGATTTGCGGTCCAACATCTATATATACAAATTACTTCGTCAGTGTGCTGGATTCTGCCGCAGCTGATGTCGGTACTTTGCTTCATTCGCTGGTTCTTCCCAACTGCTCTGTACCGCAATGCGTACGCAGCGGATGCTATCGATTCTCGCAGCACGACGAAATTCCTCCACCGCTGAACCTCATCCCTCTTCACCGACGCCGTCGTCAATCTGCCCTTAGTTACAGTGGATACACCTGACTGACGTTACTAGTGGGCCTCTGAACCTTGTCTTCATATGCTGTTCGTCTCCTGCGGGTACGTACACGCTGGATATGTGCCTCCGACTTGTCTGTGCGCTGCTTGTCGTTGCTGACGAGACCCTTGCTGTGGCTTTTTTGCAGGTCTCTTGGAGCTTGCTGGCTTCTGGATCTTCGTGTATCACGTCGTCACATCCAGGTACGTAGTAGAAGGCTTTCTGGGGACTACACTCGCCAATGCCAGCAGCGAAAGCGAGTGCCAGTACCGCGACGTGGATAAACAACGCGGGCTATGCCAATCGCTGGAGAGACTCTGGCTTGGTCTGGATTCACTGCATCTTCAACGTCGGGGCCGCTCTACAACTCTACTGGCCCTCCGAGTCCTTCAGTGCAATGCCAGAAAGATCAAGAGCGAGTAGCTCGAACCTAGGACTGCATGGTTTTTGTTGCGTTTTCGACCACGCTGCTGCTACCCCTTCTTCATAGAAACGTAATTTCGGACCCCTTTTCTTCCGCCATGTCATTTTATGCAGATAGAGCCCAGCTAACTGTATTTTTCCTTTCTGGGACACTTTGAGCATGCATTGCTCCAGCCCAGCATTAGATTTTTTACTGTGTCAAGTGATCAAGATAGGAATATCGAGATAGCATATGTCTTGCGGCCATTGCCTGTCCGAATGCATGCGACTGCAGATATTCTCGGCTGGCATACTGGACAATGCGAACCGAATCCTGGCATGTCCAGCCTTGCACAGCCCAGACCTTGACATGCCGGTAAGAGTAACTTATACAAAGAAGCTTCAGAGGTATTGGATCAGTTCAGAATGACGGCAACCCGTCCTGATCTGGTAGTAACCTATTGGTTGTGGCACGCATGCATGCTGACAAGCTACACTACTAGTACATTGAGCCTTTCTCCCGAGGTACCTCGACTTTCCTGGTCGATGAGGCACAGCGCCATGACCAAGAAAACGTCGCAAACTTGAAACCTAGGATTTGGAGCGCGTAACCTAGGAAGACGAGTCAAGACCGTCAATACCCCAGAACTGCTCAGCGTGAAACGTGTCGGCGGAGACGGGCTTCCAAGGGTCATTGAAGGCTGAGAAGAGGATCAAGTCGCCCGGGTGGTCCGCAAAGGCTGTCTTGATCGAGTCGATGGCGATATGCTGCTGGTTGCGGCCCGGGACAGCGGCGCGGTTGACGGTTCCCTGCCAGGGCCACCCGGTCTCGCTGACAACCATGCGCTGCGATTTATTGGCGAGCTTTGACTGTACCTCAGACACCATCCGAGTGATGAAAGAACCCGCTTCGTTTGCGGGAGTGTTGCCGTCGAAGAAGGGATGCACGTTCAAAGCGCAGTAATCCGACTCGTCACACAGCTCGGGGTGCTCCCGTACGGCAACAAAGGTGTCGACGGTTACAACAGGGCCTTCGTAGCCGGCAGACCTGAGGAGCGATCGAGTCTGGCTCATAGCAGCTACCATCTCAGAAGCGGTGGCGGCCTTATTGTTGACGAGCTCGTTGCCGACGCTCACCGTGTCTACGGTGGACCAGTCATTATCGACGGTATCCACGATAGACGCGACCTGCTGATCGATGCCGGCCAGCTCAAAGAGGCCAAGGAAGAGCTTGAGACCGGCATCCTTGGCGGCAGGGACAACCTTGGCCACCTGTTCACAGTCTGTTCCATAGATGCGGACCATGGAATACTTGCCTTTGAACATGGCAAAGTCATCGTGAACTTGATCAGCCGACTTACAGTCACCCGACGCAGTGTACGGAGCATACGCGATACCAGAGAGGCTGCTGCCAGCCGAGCTTGAGCCCGTGGCAGCTGGACCGGCACTGTCGAGAGCCGAAGTGACGTTGAGAGCAGAGTCCACAGCTTCGAGGGTGACGACTTTGGTCTCGGCGGGAACGTACATGACCTCTTCCGTTGCAGTTCGCTGGCCAGTCCCGCCCTCGCCCTTGTAGACGACGACCTTCGGGATCTTGGTAGGAGCCGAGATAGAAGCATCCTCAACGGTCAACTGTCGCTCAGCATGACGCTCAGCAAGAAGATGATGATGGTGGTTGCCTGGCATCAGGTCAGATGAGGCTGCACAACCCTGACGACAGGATAGAAATATTTGTACCAGTGGGCTTGCCGTTGCAAGCAGTCAGCAGCCCGAGAACGGCAGCGGCAGGGAAAGAAAGGTTGTTGACCCTCATGGTGAAGTGAAAGTAGAGCACAGAAACGGTCTGTTTTTTTGAAAGGAGTGAAGGTGCTTGGCCGTACTGTGAGCGTTGTGAAGGACCAGTCAGCAACATAACATTTTCGAGGGTTTTCCTCAATAACCACACTGGAAGCTGACATACCGGCTGAACAAGCAGAAGCGTGCAAATGAGAGAACGAATTGAATATGGCGCCCGAGAAGGACCGGCGCAGAGAAGATGAGCAAAAGAAAGTCGAACGAAATGATAGTGTCCCTCGTTGAATGTCGGGGAGTGTGGAAGAAATAGCATGACCTGAACACCCACATCACCATGGGCACAGCAGCCGGGCGAATGTAGCCAAGAAACCCAAGAAACATGGAGGAAACAGATGGAAATGAGGTGGCAGGGCAAGCTATGACTGGAATGCAACGCATGCCTCGCGTCCCCCTCATCCCACTCCCTCGATACAGCCTACCAGTCAGTGTGAGGCATGCTCCTCGGCTCGCCTTAGATCGACAGCTCCGTTTGAAACCTCCGAGTGATCGCAACCGACGTGCTTGTAGATTGCTTGTAACAATTTTTGGTGCATACCGTATTAAAATTAAGTTGGCGATCTTGAGCGACCAGGCTCGTGGTCTCTTAAGTGGCCAAGTAATCGCCTCTGCACTTCACATTCCACTGTACAAGCATGTGGTCCCTGAGCCAGCTGTGGACCGAGAATCCGAAACGAATTTTCTTGCGACCAGTCGCCCGATCAGGTGCTTCGAATGCTAGCCTTTCGAGTCATCACCTTTGTGATGGCATGTCGAATGGTGACCCCCGCCTTCTCAATATCCTTCTTCGACAACCCCGACGTCACGCAGACCTTGAGAGCCGGCTGAACCTGCCACCCGTCGTCTCGGGGTCCTATGCTGTTGAGCAGCGGCGTCGTCTTCAGCCTTGTGATGAGTACTCCGTTGGCTAACGCCTGCATTGCAAGATAGTGTAAGCATGTCTCCTAACAACCTTATCAGGCTCACTAGCATATGATGAGGGGTAACATACCTCGTCCACGCAGTCCTGCAACACCCGCTCTTGTTCCTGCATTGAAAGGTTGCGGGCTTCCACCACCTCAGCCTTCAGCACAAGCAGCATGATGGGGTTCTCTGGAACGCTGGTGCATATCACCCAGTCACTGCGAGGGTCGAGCTGCGCCCGCATCGCCCGAATGTTGTCGCGGCACTGCGTCAGGATGTCGGGGTTAGACTGAAGCACGCTGACCGTCTCGCTGGCGGTCACGGCCAGCATGGCGGGAAGGGCTGCCGAGAACGTATACGATGCGGCCGAGATGCGCTGATGCTCAACCACATCCTTAGCCCCCGCGCAGAAGCCGCCGCCGGCGCAGAGTGGTCCGGCCAATGACCCGATGATCATGTCGACCTGTGTTGGGTCGACGTTTTGCGCCTCCGTCAAGCCCCGTCCAGTCCGGCCCAGGGTGCCAAAGGACCATGTTTCATCGAGAATAATGCGGAACTTGTACTTTTCCTTGAGTTCCACAAGCTTTGGCAGGTCAATGCTGTCACCCGTGGTCTCGAAAAGACCCTCGGCGACGATGAAGCGCCTCGTGAGTCTCTTACCAGCCTGTTCCTTAACAACCTTTTGCATAACACGCTCTAGGTCTTCCATGTCGCCGTGCTGGTACCACTTAATGCTGCTCCTGGATATTTCCAACCCTTTGCGAATGGAGTAATTGACGGCCCGATCAGCGACAATGATATCACCGCGTTTGCAGAAGGCCGGGATGACGCTCGAAATGGTGGAAAAAGCCTGCGCGTACACAATGCAGCTCTCCGTGCCGAGGTACGCCGCAATATCTGCCTCCGTCTTCATGTGCACATCCTGCGTACCATAAAATTGAGGGGGTCCGCAGGGTCCCACGCCATAGGTTCGCAGAGTTTGGATTGCCTTCTCCTTGATCTGTTCGTTGGCGTTGAAGTTGTAGAAGTTGTAGGTCGCAAGATTCGTCACAGTCCGTCCGTTGCCAAGCTTCGACTTAGGTCCAGTCGGGCTACATGCCAATCGTCGTCAGTAATGTGGTTACAGTTTTGCGAGTGCTTCGAAGGACGGGCTTACCCAACGATGACGGGAAGTTTCTCGGCCTCTATTTCCTCGAACGTCGTCTGTGCTCCGACAAGAGGCTCAGGTGTCCACTCATCCACCAGCTCGTCGATTTCCTGGTCCTATGTTAGTAAACAATGGTAGATGGCCGTGTCGGGGAGTGTCAGGGGTTCGCACATCGTCGCGCAACTTCACGTAATTCTGTTTTTGAGTCGAGTAAGATGGCGACAGGAGATAGCGAATGAAAAATATGACGAGGACCAGTTCTAGAGCTGATCGTATCGGGTCGTTCTGGTAGCTGGATTGCACGTAACGCACGAGGACAGCTGAGCCGGGGACTTTCTGGAAGATTGCGGCAGCGTGTCGCGACCACGAAGCTACCAGAGTCCGGACTTCATCGAGGTCCATAATGCAGCCAACCTGAAATAATTTGGAGGGAGATGCTTGAAAAGTGCGAGTTTGTATTGTGATTGTTGTTACTGCACAATTGTCCGGCCTTGAGTCTGTAAAGGGGATTCCTTGCGGGTGCGGTAATCTCGGTACATATGAACTGTTCGATAGCAGGAAACGACCAAGGTGGATACAGCGCCATTCGACGCGGTTGATGTCTAGTGTTCGGTTCGGCTTTGGCGGATCAAGCAATACACGCCCAGAACCTTTCGAAGCTTTGGACCCACATGGCTGCGCCTCAAGCCAAAAAACCACAGACGGGCGAGATGCCCCACACTGTGAAAAACGGCTAGCTAAAGCACACATGGTCACGTGCTGTCGAAAGTCGAAGATCACGAGTAGGTTGCTCATGTCACCGTACGAGGATTTGACGAGGTAGAAAACCAAAGATGAGGCCTTGAAGATAATTCGGCCTGACACAACGATACTATACACAATTCTAGAGGACATAAATCCCATGACCACGTGAAACAAGACTGTTACTGAAAAGGCCACAAAAAGGCCGGAATCCTCTCGCTCCCCACCAAGATGTGCCTGACACAGCAGGACGAGACATTCCGACCGCGCTGTCCGAGGAGGCTGCGGAGACGCATGCCGATGACTCGACAATTACAAAAGGCGGACCATTCTGTCATTGGCGGCCCTGGTCGCTCGCGCGTTGCCACCAAAGGTGAAATCCGTCATGGTCAATGCGACTCCAGTGTAGTCGTCACCTTTGGGGCCGGTCTCCGTTGAGTTCAACGTGTCGTCGTTCTCTAGTCCATTCGGTTGAACCAACTTCATGCTGCCGAGGAGGCTCCTAAACTGATCCGCCGGGTCGAATACGTCGAGGTTGCCGACAACGACGGGCCCTGCAATGAGTGCCACAAATAGAACAAACATGACGAAGTAGAGCACAGCGTAACGGAAAACGCGTTTACGCCTTAGTTTGGATTGCTTCATTGAGTAGATGGGCGGGCGAATTTGACGGCTTGAAGAGTTTCATGTTAGCTTACATTCACCGACAGGTAGGGTCGCTGTACATACCTGGGCCGCAGCCAGAAAAGCATGATCGAGTGGAGCATGTCGATTTTGGGGACCAAAATCATGGGCAGCATGAAGAATAGGAGAGTGTGGCCGAGGACAAAGTCAGCGGCAAACATACTGAGCTCGGTGATTTTGCAGAGGAATTCACGGGCCGGCTGGGAAACAGAGTGCCAGCCCATGGAGTACCACTTTCCAGTCCAGAATGCAATGTTGGACTGGTCGGTCTTGATCTCACGCGTCAATGTCAACGAGACGATGAGCTTGAAGATAAATCGTTGGATGGCCACCACCGCGATCATGCCGCATAGAGTCCTGGCGAAGTTGAAGCTTTCGAGGACGAACAAGACTTCAAAGAAGACCAGGAGCATGATGACTGCGATAGCATGAGCAATGGCCGCCAAGACACTGCCGAATTTCTTGCAGCACATGCTGAGCAGCGGACCCATGAAGCAAGCCATGGCAAAGAAGACGAGCAGCGCACCAGCATTGATAGCCAATGGTGCCAATGCTATGACACCAATTCTGATCAGCGAATTCGTCGGTTCGATCGTTGCATCGGGGTTGTTCTCCTCGTTGACTCCGGTCTGCGCATTGATGTAAAGGAAAGGAACAACGGTGACTAAGACCAGCACGAACGGCCAGGCAATCTCGCCCCAAAACAGGTTGGCAATTGCGGCACGGGGAACGTCGGCCGACATCTTGCCCGATGGGTCGCCGAGTGCCTTTCGCTTGTAACCGGTGATGCGAGTTCTGGACAGTCGGCAGAATGCGATCCACGAGGATGCGTGTGATCGAGAGTTGCCACGCGAGAGCCAGCGCAAGAAGTCGCGGTAGTCGATGAAGAAATCGCTCCAAGCGAACTGGTGCGGGTTATACAGAAACGGCGAGATAACCAAAGCCAGCAGAGTGATCCAGAAGTAGGTCAGAGCTGCCTGCCAGATCGTAACGGTAGCGAAGAGCAGCATCATGAGCAATCGAGAGCCGAAGTAAATAGAAGGCCCAGCGAAACGGGAATAGAGGACACCGAAAGGAATACGGGCAGTCGCAAACCCACGACCTGTGCCGATATAACGGGCGCCGCCGAACGATAGATCTTGTTGAACCGAATTGGCGTAAATTTGGCAAACGAAGACTTCGAAGAAAGGCGAAAGAGAGCAAATCTGCTTGGCGAGACGTTTGGCAGCACGCCAGAAACCTCGCTCCGTAAGCTCCTGGACGAACAGAGGCACAAAAGACAGGAAAATGACGAAAATAATCGACAAAATACTGCGGTAGACCCAGTCCTGGATGGCGTCGGTGTTGGCGCAACCCGTAGGAAACAAAGCATCGGTGGGAGGAACGTCTCGATTGTAGTTGCAGGCGATGGTTTCATGGCGCAGGGCGCCCAGGTTGAGCAAGCATATCATGAACATCTGAATAGACAGCATGATGAACATGTTGTTAATGTGGAATCCAGCGTGAGCGTAGTAAAAAGAGAGGAACCTGTCGAGGGGGAGTTGGGTTCCGAGGTAGTAGTACTCGCGAGACAGCATCTGCTCGCCCATGCCAGTGCCGATTTTGGTGACGAAGTTGAGAATCGAGCCGAAACCCAAATCACGACCCTTGCCGCACTGGTAATACTCGCAGTGCTTGATGCGACCACCACGGATGACAGCTTGCATACCGGCATAAATGTCTTCGTTGAGATGCAGACCCTTTTGCGCTTTCGACACACCGCCGCGGGTGGTCATGAAGATGCCGTTGAGAAAATCGGGATGGCCGTAATGAAGCTTACCGCCAATCTCGGCGAGGGTACGCGCGAAAAGTGTGCCGAATGTCTGCTCCTTGCCGGCGGCCACATCACCGAGAATGCCGATATTCTCCGAGAAAATGTACTCGCGGGCACCGAGAATAGCAACAGGGGAGAAGGCGCTGCTCTTGACGCCGGGGGTGTACGGAGAGGCGGTGTCAGCCTTCATCTCTTCGAACTCGGCAAGAACACTGCGAATTTTGAGACACTCTTCCAGGTAGTTGTCCTGATTGGCGTCAATCAGTTGGATATATTCGCCGCGGTAGAAAATGATAGAGTGATTCTGGTTGTCGGATTTACCATCTCCGAGGACAGGGTTGCCGGAAAGCTGAATGCGGAACTTGGGGCGTCTCATGCCGTTCTCCATGATTTCAGAGTGACCGTCAATAAGAGCGGAGTACAGGCGTGGCTCTTCACCCTCGGCAACGGGCAGTTCCTCATCCAAATAGGCAATTTGCAAATCAGGATAGGCACGGAGCAAGAACTCCGTGTTTTCCATCTCTTCTTTCTTAAACTTGGCATAACGCTGCATGGACACAATGATCTTGAACTTGCGGCGGGCCATGCGTTCAAGCTCTCGTTCCAGCTTGTCAGAGTTTCCGCCAAACATCTGCACCACCTCAGGGTTCTCCACTCGGTACAGGAGTTTGATGGCACGGCTGTAATTCATGAAGCCGGAGATGGTGCGGTACAGCGTCTGGGACCGAAGGGAGGCCCAAATACGAGTTCGCAGGGTGTACTCAGGGGCTGAAGATTTGAAGCCGATGCAGTAGAAGGGAAGATCGTCAATCTTGCTCTTGGCAGCATCCTTCTCTGGCTTCTCCAGCTCGCCGTTGAATTGAGAAGTCTCGTCAGCCAGGATTTTGGTGTCTTTGACGAAGCAGTCCCATTCATGGGGGTGAAGCTGCTTGAGGTACTCTAGAAGGGTGACACGGGAGTAGGGCTCATCCTCGCGAATAATCTCGCGGAGTGAGAGCAAAATCTTCTCACTATAGTGAGGAATCAGAACAGAAAACGTGGGCATGTTATCCACCGGCAGAGGCTCGGGAATCGGTGTGGAGAGTGACTGAGCGAAGAAAGACAGACGACGCTCGGCCTCGCTGTCAGCAGGGAAGAATTCTGTGCTGAACGACTTGTCTTCCTGAGAAACGAAAAAGGTCGGAGCCCTCAGAGTTCGCTTTCCCTCCTGTTCCGAGGGAACCTGGTGGTAGAGCAGTTTCTGAACGTGGTCGATAGCAAGAAGGTGCTCTCGGTACATGGAGATGACGATGGCATTCCATACTTGAGATATGAGGACCTTTGGCTTGTACTTGATCTCCATGTCCGTGGTGGCCAAGACCTTTGAGTAAATACGTTTGGGGAGTCGCGAGAAAATGTTCCTCCAGGGTGTCCAGATCGATGAACCGATGTAAAATGATCGTGCGATGGAGAACAGAGTGTTCATCAACACATACCAGAGGTAGGTATCCAGGAAGAAGAAAATGACATCGGTGAATGCCATTAAGCCCAGAAGGATGATACCTTGCTGCTTGCAAAGAACGTCGGCCATGTTTGCGCCGAACAAAGAGTCGCCTTGGCACTTGAGCTTCATGATGAAGAGGTACTTGATCGGATCCCTGAACGACAAGGCCAGGTAGGCGTAAGAGACACCGAGCTTGACTCCGAAAATAGCAGCCCATAAACCATAGGACATAGCGAGAGCGTTGCCCTTAAGGCGCGGGTAGCTCGCCGTGAAGGTTTGACTGGCAACATACTTTCGAGAGTTCTTCGTCAAATAGCTACCGAACAGGCCGCCAAGCGGCATGACGGCAAAGAAGAGGAATGTGAAAACGGCGATCAAGAACTGGACGATGCCCAGAATCTTGGCGATATTTTCCTGCCCTTCTCCTGCGACGAATAGAATGAAAACGCTGGGGCCAATGTTGATGATGAAAATCAGGATCAGGAACAGCAATCGCTTCGTCAAGTGTTGCGCACCAGCCCAGCGGCGAGGGACATAAGCCCATTCGGCAAGAGTGGCGAGAATCTGAATCAGAGAGGCGATGCTACCACCTAGTGCAACCACCGACCAGTACTTGGAAGCAACTGGATCTTGGTCGACCTGTTGTTCATACGAAGGACCAATGATAAGACTTGGTGCATTGAAGGACGTGTAGAACCAGAACATCGTCAGGTGGATGATCCAAATGCGGTTGAAGTTCACAAGCAAATGGAACCATGACCGAGACTCCTTGTAGGTCTTGAAGAAGCACTTGGGCCAATTGATCTCTGCGAACTTGAGGTAGCGCTCCGCAGGTGCGAGATCAACCAGACGGGACTTGTCACCAAGAACAATGCGCTCGATGCCCTCGGGGTACCAAAACAGCTGGTTGCAATCATCGTAGCCGATGATTTGGTGGTGGTCCCGCTCCCGGCGGACGTAGACACCGTCTGAGATTTCGTAACCTTGCTCTCTGCAGTACTGGTAGAGAGGCGTAATTACGTTGTTCAGGAAAGTGAATTCCTCGACGGGTTCAACCAAATTCTGGCAAGCCGGGGAGTTGAGGTAGTCGTCTGCGCACTTGAAAATGAAACACAGGCACTCAGGCATGAAGCGGACCTGGTTCGCCTCGCCCCAGCACAACAGGTACAAGGCGATCTGGCGAGTGCGGTCGTGCTGCGACATGCGGTTCATGCGGGTCTTCCAGCGGTACTCAGCAGCCTCAAGACTGTCATCGTTCTCAAGGTCGGCGAGGGCCTCATCCTCAGTCTGGTCCTTGCTCTTCTTGTTCTTCTTGTTCTTGCGCTTGAGGCCCTTACCCTTGACGTTGGCGAAACCGACGGCGTCGTCGAGGTCAAGGTGCGCGGCGAAATACCACTTACGGTAATTGGCATTATCTCCACCGATGTAGTCCGCGTGGAGAGACAGCAGAGCTTGATTGGGGGTCATGCGAGAAGCACGTGAATCGAGCAACGTCATCAGGTGGTCGTACATGTTGCGCATGCTGTCCCGCTGAAACCCAAACTTGGCGGTCAGGTCAAGGAAGATGTCCTCAACCTCTTCCTTGGAGAGCGGGATCTGGGCGTCCGAAGTCCAGGCGGGGTACGGCTCGCGAGATCGCTGTCCGGCGGGGAGAGCGTTGCTGTAGTCCATGCCATAATTAGGAGTTGACGCCCCCGAAGAGCGGTTGCCACCATAGGAAATCTGCGAGGAGGGAGGTCTGTAACCACGACCGCCTGATGGATCAGCGCCGTAGCTGTTGGAGCGCTCATCGCCGCGGCCGTAGTAGTCCATGTCCGTGGCCCGGGCCATATCGGACCTCATCGTGAAATCACTGAAGGTTTCAGAATCTTCCTCGGAGCCTTGTCGTCGACCGCCCGAGCCGTAGCCCTGATTGTAGTCCTGATCGTAGTAACCACCTTGTCCCTGTTGGCCGTTGTTACCATTGTAGTAGTCATCCTGGTACTGGTCTTGGCCATCGTAGTATCCGCCGTCTTGCTGGTAGGGATTGTTAGGATCGGCATTGTAGTAGCCCCTATGCAATTGGTTTCGTCAGTCAGACACCCCCAAGCTGGTCGACACCAAATTCGGTACAGATGGGGGAGTGCAACATACGATTCATCGTAATACCCATCATTACCCTGTTGGCCACCACGAGCGTCGTAGCCTTGATTGTCGTAGTAGTACTGGTCGTTGTTGTCCTGGTAGTACCCATCGGCTCCATTATTACTTTGTTGATTGCCCTGTTGGCCACGCTGCTGGCCGTAGCCATCATCGTAGTCCTGATGACCACCGGCCGGATATCCCGACATGATGGAAAAGGCTCCTCAGTTGCGACCGAGTCGGAGGCAGAACGTAGGCGAAGGAGCGCCGGAAGTTGCGGAAGTCCGAAAGGTCGTGTGATATGGGGAGCTGCGTGAAATGACAACGGAGAATGCTGTGACGTTGTTGTTCTTGTTGTTCAAGGGCCTGATGAAAAGAGGGAGGCGCCTGATGTCTGATGTTGAGTCGTCTTGGACGATAGTTGCGGCTCCTCAACGCGTCAAACGAATGGCGATGGGTGAGAAAGACTTGGCTGGGGGTGCCTGTGGATGCTTCCCTGGTGGCACACACCAAGACGAAGCAATGAAAAGAAGGAGAGGGGAAGCAGATGAGAATCCACGACAATCAACACGGTTGATGGTCGCGCAGCATTCAGCGAGTGATGCTCTGGGTGGGTGAGGAGAGAAGGGTTGTGGGTGAGGATGGGAACGTGAATCCAGAGTCGTCGAGGAAAAGAGGAAGGATCGAGGTTGGGAGGCGCGAGGCAGGGGGTGGCAGGGGCAAAGGGGGCACACCTTGCGCTAGAAAGAATGGTAGTGGGCCAGTGACGACGAATTGCTTACACAGTACAGTGTAGGGAATACGTTTGCCAAGACCTGTTTTCGAGGTTCCCTTTGGGGAAGGGGGCAAGGGGGCAACTGGGGCACCAAGCCTGGTACTTCGTATGTTGCTCAAAAACAGTGCTCGGCAGCTCAAACGCGACGACAAAGTATGAATGCCCTGCGATGGTTCTTGGGAGCATCAGAGAACGTAAGCTCGTAACCTTCCTGTTCCAGTAACGACACCGTACTCTCGGGGAGCCTGAGGGCAGAAGGGGCTCCTACTGCACAGTGCAGAATGCAGTCGTCAGGGGCAGCCCCATCACAAATATGGAATTCAGGTTTTGGACATTCAGGCCCGTGGCTTGTAGGGTGGGTGCCCCCACACTTCGCTGAAGCGTCTGCGTAGTGTACCTAGTGGCAGGGTGGTGGCTGCTTCGAATATTTGAGTGTGCCAGAGACACACAGCGTCCGCCCCTTCCCAGGCTGTGAACCATGTGGATCAGCACAGTGCACAGGCACTCCCCACATCAGCAGTGCCTCAAGGGTGGATTCCGCACAGTGAGGTTTCCTGGTCTGCCAGTGGCCCTTATCTCCAGCCAACCTGGATGCTTACCAACACCATAACATGCTGATTGCCTGACTTGCTTCGGTTAACGGTACAGTCCAGGCCATGCAATACTTGATATGCAGACAGTCAGCTGATGTTTTGAAATGGTTCTTTGGAGGGAAACAATTGAGCAGTGCGAATCAACTACTCGCGACAGGTTCCCGATATCCCGTCTCTGCGCGAGTATGCACTCTTTCTTACCTACCTACAACGGCACGCATTTACAAGCGTCTCGGGTGAGCGAACACAGCTAGTTGCAAGCACAGTGCCCCTATGAACTAACCACAGATAGGGGCTACCGTTAGGCTTGCTGGCTGGCCAGCTTGACCCTGCTGCAACCGTCCTCATAGATGCAGGGGCAAACCACTGATTGACGTGGGAGAGCTCGGCGGGCTACCCGGCTGCCAGGCGAGGGAGGTGTCGAGATTGGCCTGTTGACGCAGGCGACTCCGCTGTTCCATTCTAAATACAGTGCATTGGGACAGGGGCATGGCGACACGCATGGCGAGCGTGGTCTGTTTTTTCGCGCTAGTATTGTCTCTTCAGCTCTTCAGTCGTCATCAATTTGCAGGCTGAACGGACATGTCCATCCAAGGACATGGAATTTCGGGACAGTGTGGATCTGGCACGTCTGGAATTCCGACTCCACTCTGGTACGGTACATCACTTCGCCATCGCCTCAACTTTCGCTACACCCTCTCGCAGCGACAACTGGTATCATTCTGAATCAAATGCCAAGGAGGTCAGAGTATCCCGGAGATGCGGGCAAGAAGTGCTATCAGAATCAGCATCGCTTTGCATCCGATAAGACATAGGTAGTGCCGTGACTGCCCATGGGTGGCGTGGCCTTCACACCCCCGGCCGTAGCTCTTTGTATTTGCCGGAGCATCGGGCTTGCTGACTGCCCGAAGGCCACATGGATCAGGGCCACGGCGCTCTCCACCAGATGGACCTTGTTTTAACGATCCACTCATATATGGCGCTGCTGGCTATTAGGCGGAGGGTAAATCACGGAATCTTCACCAACCTCCTGTGTCGCCGAGGTTGAAAATCTGCAAGACATCCATCGTACCTACGCTATTAAATCAACGACATTTGGGGAGTGCCGCTCGCTCACTCGCTACTTGCCTGCTGCAATGCTCGGCGAGGAACACCCTGTAGTCGTGCGGAATCGAAGAGGAAGTGAATACGGACTTGCAGAGGAAGGAGTAAGTGAGTATGCGTTGTTTTAGCCTTATAAGTCGCAATAAGTAGGCGCATTCCATCGGGAAATTGACCCCGGTGGTCTGACGCTTCCTGTATCTCGAAGAAATGTTGGCAAGATGCATAACTTGACAGTTACGCCCTTGGACCACTCAGATATGAAAAGACTGGAGACTTCCACGCCGTTGCCCCGTGCAACCAACCACAGCCACATCAACTTCTGTACTTCACAAGCAGATCTACCTACCAGCAAACAAAGACACATTCCGCTTGACGCCTACCCAATCGTCCTTGACTGATCTAAGACGAATCGTCTTCCTTTAGGCGTCGAATAACCAAGAAGTGCTCCAGGCTGCACACTACCTCATCCCTTTCTTCGCCAACCATCAACTGCCAAACCATGACCGAAGACATCATCTCCAGCGATGACGAGCTGCCAGATCTGGACGTTCTACTGGAAAGGCTTCACCAAAGAACAAGGCAAATCAAACGACAGACTGCCTGTAATGACAAGAAGTCGACGTGCTATGTGGCTGATGCGCGTCCTTCCCCTGTCGCCCGCCATCGAAACCCCGCACAAGGAAAGGACAGCTCGTTGCAAAAGCTATCGATGCGCGAAGAACAGAGTTTCCAGCTACAGACGCAAAACAGCCAGGCAGATTTCAACAAACACGTACCGAAGGCACTCGAAAGCTCTCGGCATCGCCATCTTCGCCATCAGAAACCCCAAGCACGAGTTCCAACAATGACATGTCCAGAGAGTGATCAGGCAGACGCCGGCGATGCCGTGGCGATGTGTTCGGATTCCGCGTCCGGACTCGAGAACGACATGGAGGAAGAGGAGGATGACGACGACACCTTCTACAGCATCATTTCTAGTGGCTCTGATCAACAAGAGATATTGACGGTGTTACGCCCCCGACAGCATCAAGTATCGCGGGATGGCGGAAGCATGTATGGGCCGTCAAAGCATTATACGGAGACGAAGACTGCATCATCCGAGGGGCATATGTCGAAATCACAAGGAACAGGCTTTCCAGGGGTGAAGGACGTATCAGACCCATCGCAGGGTTCCGTCGGCGACGCTGTAGCCAACTATCTAGCACAGCTAAGCTTAAAGGACTCGCCATTAAACACGCCCCAGGACCCGGCCTCACCAAAAGCGACAGCTCTGCCGTTGACGCCACCAAGACAGGGCAAGCAGACATTGATTTCTCCAAAAAAGCTGCCCTCCCTGCCTCAAACACCTCACAGACCAGGCATGGACTTGTTCTGGGACCAGGATTTTGTCAGCGAATGGAACGAGAAATGCTCGCCCAAGAGACTTGTGCTGCCGACGCCTGCCAAAAGTCCTGCCAAGAGCCTCAAGTTGGGCCAACGCAAGCCTGACAAGACCAGGGTAACGAAGAAGGCTTTTGAACAGTCAAGGCACCAGCTTGCTGAAGCTTTTCTCGCTGAGCTTGATGAGACGATTTTGCAAGGTCAGCTTCGAGAACTCGCCAGCTCGACGGGAGGCGTGAAGATCGAGTGGTCCAAGAAGCTCAATACTACGGCCGGGCGTGCCAACTGGAGGAAAGAGACGCTACGCAACAGGTCAGCCGGCAATACGGAAAGCGCGATCTCATGTCGCCATCATGCCTCCATCGAACTCGCAGAGAAGGTCATTGACGACGAAGACCGCTTGTTAAATGTTATTGCTCACGAATTCTGTCACCTCGCAAACTTCATGGTCAGCGGCATCACGGGCAGCCCTCACGGCAAGGAGTTCAAGGCCTGGGCAACTCAGGTGTCAAATATCTTCAAAGACAGAGGCGTCGAGGTAACTACGAAGCATTCCTACGATATTGACTTCAAATACGTGTGGACATGCACCACATGCGCGACAGATTTCAAGCGGCATTCGCGCAGCATCAACACCGAACGGCATCGATGTGGCGCCTGCAGGGGCCCTTTGCAGCAGACAAAGCCCATCCCACGAAACACAAATGGCAAGAAATCGAAGTACCAACAATTCGTCCAGGAGCAGATGCCAATCGTCAAGAGGGAGAATCCTGGGAGTCCGCAGAAGGGCATGATGCGACTTGTTGCACAAAAGTGGGCGCACAGGACAACGGCCACGGCGGGGTCTGACTCACTGGAGGTTCCGCGGGTTCCTGACGAGGGTTAAGCAAACAGCCGGCTTGATAACCTCATCTAGTAGACATGCCTCGTTCTTGCGTTCGAAATGGATCGACTTTGACACGACTCTTTGGGAAATGACACGTATGACCTGCACGTCGATGGAATAAACCTATTAGGCTGGGTATATTTAGAAATTGAAGACATAATAAACGCACGCGTCGGAACCTAAGCGGGCTATTCAAACTTCACCAAAAAGCGTCCAGTCTTTGATCTTGAATGTCTCCCAAATCCTCGCGGCGTAGTCGACCGCGTCTCCGATCAACTTACCCTGCTTACCGAGCTCGAGATCGACATCCTCCTCATTGTATTCGCCCTTGATATGAGGCACATTGATCGTGATGAGGATGTCCGTGGATTCCTTCTCGAGCCGCAGCAGGGTCAATATGATGGCTGTAAAGTCTGGCGAAGATGTCTTGTTTCCGGACTCGGGGCGCGGAGTTTGCGTCGCAATGAGCGTGTAGGCGGGAATGTCCTCGCTAGAAAGGTATGTCAGAGGGGTAAACCAACGCGGCGAGAACCCCAGTCGCACACATACCCGAGGCGAGAGAACTGGGTCTCTGTGGTATTCCACACCTTTACGGTGTCAACTTCAGAGCCTACCAGCTCTTCAAGGTGTGTCGTGAGGGCGAGGCCGTCGATCTCCGGCCCAGTACCGGAGGGGCCTACACGTTCCGTGATGTCGAAGATGATGCTGGTGAAGCCATCTTGATCGATATAGACCTCCTGGTTGTCGGGGACCTGTCTCAGTTTACTACGAGAAGGTCAGAGTGGCTTGACGTGGCTCGATCTGCTAACTCTTGATCATTCATACCTGACATCCGCGAATTTTTCAGGCAGATCAGAATTCAAAGCACCACCATAGAGTGGAGTGCTCTTGTAACGAGTCATGACGATAGCCAGGTCCGAACAGACTTGTATGCGCGACGGAACCTAGCGATTTCTTGACAGTCCTAGGATGTTACAAGAAGCGAGGCTGAGGAATATATTCGACAATCAGGCATTTGGGTCGCGTCGTGACGTACATTGGCATCTGCCCCTCCTCTCCCTGTCGCTAGGTGGGGTCAATCAGCAAGCTGAGACGGGCCTTCCAGCCAGTGCAGTGGCAAGAGTGGTCATTAAAGGACCCCCCGCCCGGCCCCCCCCCTTGTCATCCGACTACATGCGAAGATTCGCGCCTGCACGCAATGGAGAAAGGGGTCAAACGATGAAGACGAAGAAATTAGCTAAATCATAAGACCTGCATGTCTTCATTTCGTAGGTTATCGGTCCGGACTAATCACAACACCTTAAAAAAGAAATGGAAAAAAAAGTAAAAACCAGGAGTTGAACTCGCGTTCTGGAGAAT
This sequence comes from Verticillium nubilum, assembly GCA_002851675.1. Taxonomy (NCBI): domain Eukaryota; kingdom Fungi; phylum Ascomycota; class Sordariomycetes; order Glomerellales; family Plectosphaerellaceae; genus Verticillium; species Verticillium nubilum. Next base: position 22,248 of record NMXI01000029.1, read on the forward strand.
CCAAAGATTGAGGGATTGGAGTCTTTTGGGCCTACTCACGGTCACATCTGGTAAAAGGCAAGAGGTGAATTCGATAAGTGGTCCCACTCCAGCAATAGAATACATATTACATGAATATATACCTAACAAAATGCTGCTGATGTCATCATCATCATCATTTCTCCACATCATTGCGGGGGAGCTGGAGCTTTCACAATGACTGTCCGCCCATGCCCATGTACGTGTTCCCCTTTACCTCCTTCTTAAAATCGCATTCAACACTGCAATAATCGATTTCCTACCCACTACTTGCGACCGAACTTATCGGCTATCCATCATGAGCAGCCTCGCTTCGTGCATCTTTTGCAAGATCATCAAAGGTGAGTGCATCTGACAACTCTGTCATCGATTCATGTGTTAACCACTTATTTCCTCCCGTTTACAGGGGAAATCCCTTGCTTTAAGCTCTTTGAGAGTGACAAAACATTGGCCTATTTGGACATCAACCCCCTGAGCCGTGGTCATGCTGTAATATCTGCATCCGCAATGTATAGTGGAACTATGGCTTACCACCGCGTACCAGCTCGTCATTCCTAAGCATCATGGAGCCAAGCTGACTGATATCCCGGATGATCACTTGACGGAGATCCTGGTATGCCTCATTCGGAGCTTGAACACGAAATTTGGAAAGGTCCCACTCACATACCCTCCAGCCTGTTGTGAAGAAGCTCGTAAATGCGACCGGCGCCATTGACTACAATATTCTCCAGAACAACGGCCGCGCCGCGCATCAGATGGTGGACCACGTAAGTATTGTGGCGTGTTTTGATACCTTTTTTTTTTTTTTTTTTTTTGCTAACCCTCCCAGGTCCATTTCCACATGGTATATCACGAAGCTTGGCTTTCGCATTGTCTCGCGTTTTAAGCCGTCGCTAATACTAACACAGATCCCAAAGCCGAACGAGGCCGAAGGCCTTGGTGTTGGTTGGCCGCAGCAACAGACAGACATGGACAAGCTCAAGGTCCTCTTCGAGGAACTCAAGTCCAAGATGTAAGCGATCATTGAACTCGGGACATGCCGTCATATTCAGAATCGTTCGGGAGATGGGGGGAGGGCGTTGGCGCAGTCAAGTAGGAGCGAGCATTGAGAATATGGATGGATGTCTGTTTATTTGCAAAGTTGTAAACTCTAGTCTAAGTCGTCGGCGGAGGTCTCCACAGCGATGGGTCCAGCGGCAGGCGGAGGAGTAGCGGTCGGGTAAAAGTCTATCTTGCCCCCGTTCCGAATTACTCCTATTCTGTCGTAAAAGGAGCGAGCTCGAAGGTAAGGATCGAGTGCCCAGTAATCCGCCCTCAACTTACGCGCAAGAGCCTCCCTCTCAACTTGCACCGCAGCCCCTTCTGTGGACCCACCCGTGGCAATCCAGCGCATCGTCGCTGCCTCCCAGTCCTGGATAAGCTGCTCGCGTTCACCGAGGAGCTTGTCTCTTGTGGCGGTGTCCTTCATCTTGTCATTTTCTCCAGGAACAGGTTCGATGTACTTGTATTCCCAGTCTTCTTGGCCGTCCAGTTCCTTGGTGATTCGCTGAGGCTCGATGAACTCCTGCATCTCCTTCAAGTTGTTGGTGAAGTGCACTTTGCTGGCAACCACAGGATCGAGCCAGCCCTTGATGATCCTCCAGATTCCTGCTATTGGTTAGCTCCGGAACATAATAAAACGACCAGACGGGCAGAACGCACCCTGAAACACCCACGGTGCCTTGTGAACTAGCACAGCACCCAGTGACTCGGGATAGTTCGCCTCGAAACACTTGATCATGAATTTGACTGGCGTGTAATCCTGCAACACTTCCATATTAGTATATCTACGTGTCATGTTTGACAACAAGAGATGCGTACCATGTTGGCCATGGAGAAGCCAGTCATGTCAAAAACGATGGTCTGTGGTGAGGATCAGTCAGGATCTTGGATGAACTAAGCTTCGAAAACTCACAGCAGTATCGACCGGTGGCGCCAACACCATGCGCGCTGTCTCAATTATGTAGACGGTGTATCGCTCGAGACTCTCTTCGCACTGCTCCCCCTGCTTATGAAGCCGCACTCTGACGACGCAAATAGGCCGTCCGGCCTTGTCAACGCCGTGCAAGAAGCTCTTGCCCATGCGGATCTGGGCCATGAAGTCAGCACCGAGTTTTTTGGCATCTCCGTCGGCGCCCTGTTCATTGACCACGGCACCGGCCTCGCCATTCTTCATGATGTCATCGTCGACATGAACCTCAGTGAGCCTCCAGTTCATAGTGGAGATCATCATGACGAGAGCCTTGTCAACGTCCCACTTGCGAGCCCGGAGGAAGCGCAACAGGAGAGCGTCAGGGTGGTCATGCTTGACCATGCTCCAGATGGTGCCACGCAGTGATTCAGGTGTCTGACTGGCTAACGCATCGAAGAACTGCTGCGTCTGCCCGTATTTGTCCTCCCCATCACTTTGTTTGATGTGTGTCATCAAACCGGGCGAAGACTGTCCCTGAGCTGACGACTCGTTCTCGGCAGCCTTATGTTTCTTGCCGAATAGGGACATGCGCTTCTTCTTGGGCTTCTCTTTCTCGGCCTTGCCTGCATTGGGTGCAGTCGAATCAGATCCAGCCTGAGAGGTCGTGTCGCCGCCAGACGCGGCGAACGTCACATCAGCAGCGACGGCCTCATTCATGGCGTTGACATTCTCATCAGTCACACCACACAGCTTCAAAACATGACTCCATAACTGACGCAGCTTTTCTTCCTGGTCGGGCGTCAAATTGCCTGGTCGGCCTGGGTGTGCCTCTTGCGCCATGGTGTCTTCTTCGACCGTGTCCTGGGTGAGCGATTGAGGTGACGTCTCTTCTACCCAATAACTCTGCAATCCGAACCCAACACAGACCAGAAAAAAGGTGGCCGATAAGGCAAATGAGTCAAAGCGGGACTGAAGCTGTCCAGGGCGGATTGACGTATGATGCGCTTTGGAAGCGCACGCGGCTGGTGTTCCTGAAGCGAGGCGGGTGACGCAGTTTAGGACACGTGGGAATGAGCGCCAGTGAGGCTTCGGAGGAACCGGAAGCAGCGGATGACGCTGTGTGCGGGCCAGCAGGCGTTTGAACAGGTATGTGAGGTTGATGCTCATGGAGGTCCGGCGTAAAAGAAGGCAGAGCTTGCAGCTCGGCTCGGTGAGGGCGAGGCAGCCACTCCAACACAAAAACCGGAGTCGTGACGGCTTCTACGCGATGTGATAGAATCGAGAAACTATCCCAAAAGGTAGGCAGTTAGGCTCTTAAGCCTTCGGAGTCAGCAAAGAAATCAGCAAGACCCAATGACACGATGGGAAGTTGCAAATGCGTGAATACCTAGACTGGCGAGAGGCTGAAGTCAAGTGGAAGAGATAGGTGTAAGGTTCGTATATAGTTGTTCGTGTGACTACCTACGTTACACTCGGAGATGGAAGGCAAAATAGGTAAAGGCGCTTACCAAAGGGCAGGCGGGCGGGCCAGGAATCCGCCGAGGTACCCTCGCAAGCTCGCCTTGCCACCCACTGCCACCCTAGCCGACCGCGTGTTTTTAGGCGGGGTATAACGCACATTTAGCATTGAGATATAGACAGTAAGGTACTATAATATACTATAGTAATTCAAGAAATTTGGTATTACGCTAGTAGAGAGCTACCCACTTAGCTGCATGCCGGCTAATAATAGTATAGATAGAGTCCGAGCTTCTAGAGCCCTAATATTAGTAGATTCCTACTAAAATCCCTACTACCCCCTTCTAACTTATCTACGCTGCTATTCCTGATTATATCTCTTTAAGAAATTAACTCTAATATCTAATTAACGCCGCGCACGGCCTAATAGAATAAACTAGGGCCGAAGCCGAAGCCCTTAAGTACTCGTAAATTTATTATAAAGCCGAGATCTTATATAGAATATACTTATTCGAGGGATCTTTATATCTAAGTACTACTTTTTCTATATTATTATTGAGTTCTAGTCGGAAATACTAAGCCCTAATCTAATAGGTATTACTATAAGTATACTCTAATAGGGGGAGAAGATATAGAACTAATTAGGGAGAGGTATAGGCGACTAATAAACGAGGAGGCTATAATCTTTTTTAATATTCTAATAACTACTATATAGAGCTAGTAAGTAAAATATATAAGAATTCTCGTAAGAGACTTTAGATTATATTAAAGTTACTATCTAGAGTATCCTCTATTCGAGGAGAATTTATATACTAAATTTTATAAAGCTAGGGTTAAAAACTAGCTTATAATAATATCTTAGTTATAGCGGGTAGTAAAGGTCTTATTTAGCTTATTATATCCCGATTCTATTAGGATATTTATCTTCTTATTAAGCTAGCTATAGTGCTTTCTCTATAAAAAAACTTTACTTAAAGACGTATAATATAGTAGGTATTAAGAGCTCTTACTATATATATCTATCTAATCTATAATTTCCTCTAATTTATTTACTAGGACGGTTTTATACTAACTAACGTACTTACTAGCCCCCCTTCTATTCTATCTAAAGAATAATTACTTATTCTAGTAAGTACTTCTAGCCTAGTTATACTAATAGCTATTAAAGGAAGGGACTTTTAGTAAGTAGTACTTATACTTAGAAAGAAAGTACTATTTCTTAATACCTATCGATTTCCCTATAAGCGTATTATAAATATAGATAAAACTCCGATCCTATTTATAAGAGTTCTTATAAGTCGTCCCTTATAAGGCTATTACAGGCACTAGATTAATATATAGTATTAATATAGCTAGATCTTTTAGTCTATTAGCCGAGGGGTTAAGCCCTCCCTCTTATACTATTTAAGTATTTTAATAGGTATACCTATAAAAACTATAGAAAAAAATAATAATATTAAAACTAATTATAGTAGATAGGATAAGAAGTAAGCTTCCCTTATTCTCTTTATATTTATTAATAGAGTTTAATAAATAAACCCTAAAATCGTCTTCTATAGTAAAGGAAATATTATTAGTATAGAAAAGAAAGTATATTATAATAGAGTTATAGTAGAATTTAATTCTATAATATACAATAATAAGGATATCCTTATATACTAGCTTAAAGAAGAGATTATTTCTCTTATAGAGGGCTAAGAATTAATATTTATTATAGATATTATAGCCTTCTATAAGACCCTTATAATTAAATAAGTATTAAGGGAGGGTAGAATACTACTTCTAATAATCTCTAGAAGTCTTACTTAGGCTCTTTAGCCTATTAATATATATATTAACGCGCCTCTAAAGGTTCTATTATATAAGAAAACTAAGGCTTTTTGTAATATTTAGGAGTAGTAAAATTTAGAATAGGATAACAATTCTTAGACTATTTCTAAACACTAAATTATAATTACTTATATTATTACTAAGGCTATTTATATCCTTATAGAGGATAAGTAGGATCTTATATGTGAGTTTTTTATTAAATATAATATCTCGATTAATCTAAATAGTAATAAGAATTATCTTATTAAAATTAAAGATATTATTAATTTAGTAATAGTCTTTAGATTATCTAATATTATTATTATTATTATTATACTCTATAATACTTATATAGTAAGTACTCTTAGTAGTCCTTTTCTATTCTACTTATAAGAGGGAAAAATTCGCTTAGTACTTTAGGCCCTAAACTAGAAAAACCCCTATACCCTAGTTATTTTAGGTTTATTATGTACCCTACCTATACCCTAGCCGTTACTAGGGTAATAATCTTCTACTACTATCTAGATCCTACTCCTAGTCTAATAGCTAAAAGAAATCGGCTTTATTACTTTTATTAGTAATTAGGGTTATAATATAATAGCCTAGACTTATACTAGGGCTAGAGCCTCTACCCCCTTAATATACCCAATCTAGTACTAGCGTATGCCCTTAGTATACCCGTCCTATAAGGGCTTCTCTCTAGCCTCCTATTATTTCTCCTATCCTCTGCATTCCTTTCTTTCTATTCTACTCCTCCCTTCTCTATTACTTATTATTCTCTATTATCTTTTAGTATTAAATATAGGCGCTTTCCTTCTAAGCGCTCTCCTTCTCTAGGCCGTTCCCTACCTTCTATTAGTCTTACGGGTTTTAGCTACTATTAGACTCGGGCCCTAGCTAGTTAGGTAATAATACCCTAACGGGCAGGCGCAGGTCGGAGCGGCCTTTAATATTTTAGTACTTTCTTTTATTACTATCCCCTATTTATAGGTACCTTAAATCGAATCTAGGCGCCTTCCCTCTACTACGTCCCTATCTATCTTCCTACCTCGCCTAGAGAGACTATATATATTATAGATTTCCCTCCTATTCTTCTTTATCTTCTTCTCTTCCCTAATAATAATAATAGTAGTAATAGTAGTAGTAGTAGTAGTAATAGCTATAATAGTACTAGTACGTCCCCCTCCCTTCTCTATCCTAGGCTAGGGCCTAGCTATACCTAGTCCTTTTCTCTCCCTTATTTAATAGTTACTTTTACTGCGTTTCCATAGTAGGACTATTACGGGCCTAGCTGACTTTCCGCTCTAGATACCTCGTCGTCCCTCTTCTTAGAAGACTCCGGCTACGAAGAAGTCGCGTCCCCCTATAGCTCTCCGTACCCGGCCCTCCCGCCTCCTAGTCCCGTATAATCCCTTGCGTTCTAAGCTATGAGTTACTCCTCCCCCCTAGTCCCAGGTCGGGCCCTACTAACTTCCCTAGCTATATCTATTATATTAAGTATACTAGGACTAATAACGAGCCCGGCTTTAAGGGGTACTATAATACTACTAGTCAGCTACTTCTATAGTCCGGACCCGTCCTAATATTAATATAGAGTATTTTAATAGCTAAAACTACTAATATAAGATATTTACGTACTTAGACCTACTTAATAACGAGTATATTAATATATTAGATATATAGAATTTATTATAGAATAACTATTACCAGCTTAATATAAAATAATTAAAAATCTTTTTATATATATAGGGGCTAACTCTTATAGATTATAAGAAGTAATTAATTAAAAGGCTCGAGGTTAATAATATTAAAGTATAAAAACTACTTAATAATATAAGTAGTAAAGGCGCCTTAGGAGATAGCCTTTTATAGAATTATATATAAGGTATAGCTTAAAGTAGGAACCTACTTAGTTAATAGTACTAGGTAGCCTAGAAATAGATAGTCCCTTCTACCTACTACTTCTATACTTCAAAGTATATATTATAATACTACTATTTATGCCTAACCTCCTATAGCCTATAAAATAGCTACTAACTAGCCCTCAATAGCGCCTCTATGCGATTTCTATAGCGCTCTCTAACCTAACTATAATAGAGGCTATCCCGTATTAACAATACTCTAGTAGTAATACTAGGGGAAGAGGAATCTCGGAATTAGAGTTAGTACTCATTAAGTTCAAAAGGTATACTATTATCGAAGTCGTAAGTTACGTCTATAGTAGAAGAAGTAAGTAGAGGTACCTTATTAGTAGGCTCTAGGCAGGAAGTAACTTATATATAACTTCTAAATTAGTAGAGGCGCTTATTCCGTAGACTCTCTAGTAGCGCAGTTACTATTTCTAGGAGCAGCTTTCTTGATATCTGGCCTTTAGCCGCCTATAGTTCTATTTGCGTTGCAGGGGCTGAGACCCACTAGACCCAATTGGGGATAGCGTAATACCGAATTTCTTGAATTACTATGGTAGGTAGGTTGTACGTGCCAAGGCGTCCTGGGGGGGTGGGGGGGGTATGACCACCAACCGATAAAACCATACAGTACCCCGCTACAATACTCATTATCTGCATACACCGACCGTACGCATCACTGCTGGGCGACTCAGCCTTCTAGCTTCCCTGTTGCTGCAACTGCACTAAGGAAAACCCACCCCTCCTTCCCCCAGCTCGCCCCTACCTTTGACTCACAGCACCCAGATGGACAGCCCACTCCACCAGTAACGGACCAACGACCTAAGCAACCTACCTTACCTCCTACGAAGGACCCCTCCCTCCCTCCATATTGCATCCCGCAGGTCGTCCTACAGTTTTTCACCCCGCGCCTAACGGAAAAACTGCCTTTGAGTCACCCACGGAGTGAGTCGATACATGCCGTGGTTACCTCTCCGCCGCCTCTCCAACCTTCAACATCGTCCCGCCCTCGTTTCTCACTCAATTGCCCTCTTCCGAAGGCCCTCATTGCATGCGAGTACTACTCGAAGCTTGAACATGGCGGCACCCTCAGGTCCTGCTAAGAATGGTAAAGCCTGGCCCATTTCTTACCCTACCTTGCCCCGCCTATTCGATTGCTCCCCCGTCCCCCGGCCACTTCTCCAGTCAGCTAACCGTGCTTCTCTGATAGAGCTGAAGGAGAAGCTCAAGGCTGAAAAGGCGGCCGAAAAGGCGGCCAAGTTCGCAGCCAAGCAGAATAAACAGAAGCAGGAGAATCCCGCGAAGCCCAAGTCACAACCGAAGGTGGAGCCTACTCCTACCCTCCCTCCCTTCCAGAACGACACGCCTATCGGACAGAAGAAGGGCCTCCATTCCTTTGAACACCCTCACTTTTCCGCATACAACCCCAGCGCTGTCGAGGCCGCATGGTACTCATGGTGGGAAGAGAGTGGCTTCTTCAAGCCCGAGGCCAGCAAGCAGGGCGCTGATGCCGCCGGCACCTTCGTCATCCCCTTGCCGCCTCCCAATGTCACTGGTGCTTTGCACTGCGGTCATGCTCTGGCCAATGCTCTCCAGGATACCCTCATCAGATGGCATCGCATGAAGTATGTTTAATCCCATCCCCGACGAGGCGCCGGCATGACTGGGTTGACAAGTTCTCGAATAGGGGTTTCACCACGCTGTGGGTTCCCGGATGTGACCATGCCGGAATTTCGACACAGTCCGTCGTGGAGAAGATGCTCTGGAAGAAGCAGCAGAGGACACGTATTGATGTCGGCCGTGAGGGCTTCGTCCAGATGGTCTGGGACTGGAAGGATGAATATCACCAGCGCATCAATAACGCCCAGAAGCTCATGGGTGGTAGCATGGACTGGACCCGTGAAGCGTTCACCATGGATACGAACTTGAGCGCTGCCACTGCCGAGACCTTCTGCCGCCTTCATGACGAAGGCCTCATTTATCGGTCTAGCCGCCTTGTCAATTGGTGCACTGCTCTCAACACAGCACTCAGCACCCTCGAGGTGGAGAACAAGGAGATCACAGGCCGAACCATGTTGAGCGTGCCTGGCTACGAGCGGAAGGTCGAATTTGGAGTTCTGACCCACTTCAAGTACCAGATCGAGGGCAGTGATGAGACCATCGAGGTCGCGACGACCCGTCCCGAGACCATGTTCGGTGATTCTGGCATCGCTGTGCATCCCGATGACCAGCGTTACGTGCACTTGATTGGCAAATTTGCTAAGCACCCCTTCGTCGACCGGTAAGGCCACTAGGACCCATCAACTGTTAGATCGCTTTATCGATACAACTGACACATCCTTGCAGTCGTCTAAAGATTGTTGCCGACAGCAAGTTTGTTGATCCTGAGTTTGGAACCGGTGCTGTCAAGTTGACGCCTGCGCACGATCCTAACGACTACCAAATGGGCAAGAATCATGATCTTGAATTCATCAACATACTCAATGACGACGGCACGCTGAATGCGAATGCTGGCCAGTTCCAAGGCCAGAAGCGTTTCGACGCCCGTTATACAGTGGTTGAAGAACTTACCAAGCTTGGCCTGTTCGTCAAAAAGGAGCCCAACCCCATGAAGATTCCGCTATGCGAGAAGTCTAAGGATGTTATTGAACCGATCATCAAGCCGCAGTGGTGGATGCAAATGCAGGACATGGCTGATGCAGCCCTCAAAGTTGTAAAGAGCGGCGAGGTCAAGATCTCGCCTGAAAGTGCCAATAAGTCGTATCGGCGATGGATGTCTTCCATTAACGACTGGTGCATTTCAAGGCAACTCTGGTCAGTCGTTTACGGCGACGACGTCATAATCCCCTTTGCTGACTTTTAATGACAGGTGGGGTCACCGAATCCCGGCGTACCGCGTGGTATTCGAGGGCGAAGACGCTTCTGAGGGGGACGACTCCATCTGGATCGTGGGAAGGACTACCGAAGAGGCGCAACAGAAGGCTGCAGCCAAATTTGGTCAGAGGAAATTTCACTTGGAGCAGGACCCTGATTGTCTTGACACATGGTTCAGCTCTGGGCTCTGGCCCATGTCCACTCTGGGGTGGCCCAACGCCGAGAACCCTGATTTCAAGCAGTTCTTCCCTACCAGCCTCCTCGAGACTGGATGGGATATTCTCTTCTTCTGGGTAGCCCGCATGATCATGCTGAGCCTCAAGCTCACTGGTCGTGTGCCTTTCAAAGAGGTCTACTGCCACAGTCTTATTCGCGACTCTGAAGGCAGGAAGATGAGCAAGTCGCTTGGAAATGTCATCGACCCCCTTGACATTATCAGCGGCATTGAGCTCGACCAGCTTCACGACAAGCTTTATGTCGGTAACCTGAAGGAGGATGAGATCAGCAGAGCTATCAAGTATCAAAAGACGGCTTTTCCTGGCGGTATCCCCGAGTGTGGCGCTGATGCCCTCCGACTGACCCTCATTTCGTACACCACTGGCGGTATGTATGAAGTTGCCCATGCATCGACCACTTTACTGACGATTGTCAAGGTGGTGATATCAACTTCGACATCAAGGTTATGCACGCTTATCGCCGCTTCTGCAACAAGATCTGGCAGGCTAGCAAGTACGTCCTTGGTCGCCTACCTGAGAAATTCGTTCCCGCGACCAAGCTCGATACTGCCAAGCTGTCGATCCCCGAGCGATGGATTCTGCATCGTATGAATGTCGCAGTCAAAGGCATCAACGACACCCTGGAAGCTCGTGAATTCTCGAAGAGCACACAATATGCTTATCAGTAAGCTCATGTCAGTCGACGGCCGGGGACATCGTGAGCTAAATCTTGAACAGGTTCTTCTACGATGAGCTGTGTGACATCTTCATCGTAAGCATTGCCAAGCCAGTTTGTGAAAACTCAACCTAACGTAATCGATAGGAAAACAGCAAGAGCATTCTTTCTGATGGGTCACCCGAAGCACAGGCAAGCGTCCATCAGACTCTGTATCTCGCACTGGACGTATCTCTACGTCTTATGCATCCGTTCATGCCATTCATCACCGAGGAGCTATGGCAGCGCCTTCCCAGAAGGGAAAACGACGCAACCAAGACGATCATGCTGGCAACTTATCCTGTCTTTGAAGCAACCCTGGACTTCGAGGCCGACGCGCGCGAGTACGAGTTGGGTCTGAGTTGCGCCCAGGGCATTCGCTCGCTTACCTCTGAGTATAATGTGCGAGCGGACGGCCGTGCCTTCATCAAGGCCTCGACGTCTGAGAGCTACGCCAAGATCAACGAGCAGGTTTCGGCGATCAAGGCTTTGGGCGGAAAAGGCATTGCTGAGTTGCAAGTCGTTGGCCCCGAAGCTCAAGAGGGGGCTATCCCGGCCGGCTGTGCTGTGTTTGTCCTGACAGCAGATCTGTCCGTATTTCTTGAATTGGGGTCCCGTCTCAACAATATTGACGCCGAGATCAAGAAGATTCAGGCGAAACTACAGAAGAGTCAAGGTGCTGCGAAGAAGCAGCAAGAACTTATGTCCAAGGATGGCTTTGAGGACAAGGTAAGTGATGTCGTTTTGACGACTGAAAGGAAGAAGTTGGCCGACGCACGGTCGGCGGCCGATAATTACGAGAAGACCATTGAGCAGTTTCAGAAGATGAAGCTCGTTTCATCCTAGATTACGGAGAAGGTATTTCTCCAATGTCATCCGAAAGTCATACATGGCTTGGTTCGCATTAGCCGTTTATCCGAGAGGCACTCTCTGGGCGAGTGAAGGAACAGGCCACCTGGTGAAATATGTGGCAAGACGGTAGAAATCAGAGTCATTATTTTGCACTTTGCTACGTATTGATGTGTACTAGGAGCGATCCTATAAAAAACTGTCGTCTGAATCGAATCGCCCATTAGGTCGGGGTTCTGGTGTTTTGGGGTTCACCACATCAGCTTCATCGACGTACCATGGTCTGGTACGGTACGACAATATGAGAACTTAAGTGGGTGGATTGGAGTGTCCAAAAGTGGCCGAAATTGACTCACAGCTGCCAGCAGGGCACTCGTTCGTTTACAACGATTGAAGACGCCCCACACCAATCTGGCAGACTTCTCCCCCTTATCAAGAACACTGCGCGACAGTTACTATCATCCAGGCCCAACGACACGCTAATTAGCCTCGTGCCGTGTATTCCAGCGGTTTCGAGTAAGAAAGTTGATGCTGGAGCCGGCCAACCACGGGAAGTGAATAGGATTCATCTGGCACTGCAGTTGAAAACCTCCCGGACGCGAACCTGGACAGCCCAACAAGCGGACAGCTCTCATCATGTCCAGCGAACCTCATAACACAACGCGTCAGCGGTCTACGTCCCGCTCAAAAACTTCACGCCCTACGACACCATTGCGCCCGTCGTCTCGCTCCTCCTTTCGTGAATCGGCAAGAGCGAGCACGGGACCGAACGCCGACGCATTTCCACTTAGCACCTTCGAGCCTGCATTCGCGGAGCTGTCTGATGCCATGGCCGACTTGGAGGCAAACACGATGCACTTCCAACTCATGCACGAAAGTTTGTCACGGTTTAGCGAGTCGTTTGCAAGCTTTCTTTACGGCTTGAATATGAATGCTTTCTGTGTCGACTTTCCCGAGGGGCCTGTTGCCGAATCGTTCCGCCGGGTGAGGCAGCAGGAGGACTTGCAGGGTACGGAGTAGAAAACTTCAATCATACATGGGGCAAGTTCACAGATCTGACATGCCGCAGAACCCAACCAATTGCAGGAGAAGCACGGGCGAGGAGAAGATGACGGTGAAACGACGTTCATGTGAGCTGTGGACCGTATTTCATTGATTTAAAGGACGAAGCTGATCCTGCCCTAGGACTACCGACACCTCTTTCATCGACAACCCTCCACCATCTTCCAGATCCGCCACGAGGTCCAAATTATCAGAGCCTTCGACTTCGCGAGTTCCAGCCCCTTCGACTCGGGGCGCCGTGCCCACTCAAGGGGCCAGAGGGGGCCGTCAGGTGACCTCCGGGGCGCAAAGGGGTCGATCCAGTGGGTTGCCCAGGGGTCGGGGTACTCGCTGAGGACCTTGCTACCTTGAAGACCGACGCCATTTGGCTCCCTCAAGCGGAACGCCTGGCTTGGTCCCTCAGACAAGAACCCTGACTCTCGCGATAGCACTGCCAACGTCGCAACGCGGCCCAGTCGTATGTCCGCATTTCGAACGGGCTCTACGTGACAGAGATCTTATTCTCCCTCGAGAGAACGTAACAAGATGCTAGTTCAGGTAGCCATCTCGACCTCCTGATCGGCAGAGCGCTCCCTGGCATCCTGCTTCTTCCGCGGACCCTGGTTGTCCGTGCGCAATCCTATTGCTGCTTCGGCCTCTTTCTGACTGTAGGGCTCCTCTTTGAGATCCTTGACTCTGATGGAGAGTTAGCTGGCATTCGCGAGCCGAGCAGACCTTGCAACAACTTGACTGCGCGTCAAGTCAAAAGGAAAATAGGGAGAGGGAGTCCTTCAAATAATCCTATCGTCACACACCTGCGCCTGTGAGGCTTGCCCTTCCTGTGACTAACGAGGTTTGACTCTGTGTCAAACCACTTCGCACATTCAACGCAATAGTGCTGGCCAAGAGCAGGCAAATCCTCCGTTGCCTTCGTGTCCTTATATTGGAGGAGGTGTTTGGGCGACAGAAGATCAGCCTTGATCTGGTCAAGATCCCTAGCAGTAGCAGATCTGTCAGCCGGACGAAGCTCAACGAACGTCAAGATTGCGTGCATTGCGGGTTGACTTACCTTGTCTTGCGCCTCGTCTTGGTAATGGTCCTGTGAGCGGTGACTCCCATTGCGGTCGCGTTCGGTAGTTCTAAGAGAGGGGATGGTGCTATCTCGTTGGAGTTGTACTGGCTGTCCTGCGATGATCCCGAAATATGCTATCACGGGCGAAGAAAGGTTGGCGATAATTCATCGAGGGAAATTTTTAGTGGACCGACGTGGATATCGTAGTCGACGCGGTGGGGGTGGGGGGGAGCATGCGACAAAAACAAAGCCCGACCAGATTACTTCATATTCAGATAACGGGATAAGCTGATAATTTGGGGAGAAGAGGATTCCAACGTGATAATGCGATCTGATGAGTCAGTCAAGCTCACGTGTGCCACTGTCTCAATGGCTCGCTGGCGAACAATTAGCACTGGCCTGGCAGGTGCGGGCTCGGTGACCCCGGACGACAGAAACAACGCCGAGAGATTCGCATTCCGACCAGTCCGACCAGGGGGTTCGGTCGGAAGGGATTGTCGATAGGAGATAAGTCTTGTGGGCCGACCGACCGAGCTTGGCTCCGAGCTCGGGCTGTCATTGCGTAGTATCGGAGACTGGAATTTTGCACCATGCGAAGCGGTCGTGTGGCCGGAACGCCAGGACCGTGGGGTCACTCAGTTACGAGTGGAGCTTTGTGGGAGCTGGAAAACGAGACCCTCGTCGTGGACCGAGTAGAGCCGAGCGGGCCACAAAGCTGCGGCTGCCGCGATGGTGAGGACGTATTATGCCGCAGCTGGGATTACGATGGCCTCTAAGATGCAGGCCGTATCGAATGCATCAGGGCTGGCATCGCGGTGGGCGTCAACGTGAATACCGTCGTTTGGCAGGGTATCAAGCCGATGAGCCTCAACGTCTTCGAGCCGTGGTGTGCCGAGGTGTTACTCAGTGACGTAGCTCTTACATTCATGTGCTTAAGTCGCACTCGAACTGATCCAGAGCTATAGGCCCAGTGGACACTTGAGCTGGGGCTACAGGTCTCCCCTCGGCCTGGGGTGGTGCGAAAGGGGCCAGTAGGAGAACTTTTAAAGCCACCGAGGTGTGTGTATACTCGCCAGTGACGGCCTTGGCAGCCCAAATTTCCGCAGCAGCTTCGCGGTACCCGCTCGCGGAGAGCCTGTCCTGCACACAAGAGGTACATACTGTCGAAGGTGACGCTTGATCAGAAAAGGACAGGTCACATGGAAGGTAAAGTGAAGCGGCAAGTCCACGAATGGCTCTCTATCGGAGAAGATGGCACACGACGAAAGGGCGAATGCGATTAAAGGTTGAGGAACAAAGCTGCGAAGTGACAAGTAATCGCGGAGCCAACGCCCGGTGTGGTGGTATGAGATATCTTGGAGAAGTGGAAGGGAGGCCCCGTGAGGGACAGATGGGAGCTTCTGCGCAAGAGTGAAAATAATCCACCTTGAATGATTGGCTGACTGGGCCGCCGTCGCCATCGTCATAGCCGAGCGGACCCACCCTGTAGGCCACTAGCCCCGGCGCGGCATCAACCACCCACCCTGTCCAGTGTTTCCTGCCTGTGCGAATAGCCATCGCAACCGGCTGAAGGGCCAGTTTCTGCAGGAGTCCTTGCTACTTCTTCCGGCCTCGCCAGAAAACCTCTCTTTTCCTTCCTTTTTACTTCTCGTTCCCCGTCAATCCCCAGACTCTCACCGGTTCTGTCAACGACTCTCCAGGTCAGAGTGTCTTGATTTCTTGTAGCCATCTGTGAAGGCTTCAATCCCAACTGCCCCGTTCCAATTGACCTCAGCCAGCTTGTGCTGCTGTTCCTCCCCACTCCACCGCAGTCATGATGGTCTCACGACAGGTCCTGGGCAACGTTGCCCGGAGCCGCAGCGCTGCCGTCGGGATCACTGGTCTGCGTCGCAGTATGGCCACTGTCTCCGACTCCCCCCTTGATCGCAAGGTAAGCTACTGGATGACTCCAGACGAACGAAGGATCTAGGTGGTAACCCGTCATTAGGTCAAGCAAAACAACTGGGAGGATAGCAACTTCATCAACTACAAGAAGATGTCCGAGAACCTCGCCATCGTGCGAAACCGCCTCAACAGGCCTCTGACGTACGCCGAAAAGATTCTCTACTCCCATCTCGACAACCCTCACGAGCAGGACATCCAGCGCGGCTCCTCCTACCTGAAGCTGCGCCCTGACCGTGTCGCGTGCCAGGACGCCACCGCTCAGATGGCTATTCTTCAGTTCATGTCCGCTGGCATGCCTTCCGTTGCGAACCCCAGCACAGTGCACTGTGATCATTTGATTGAGGCACAAATTGGCGGTGACAAGGATCTCGAACGCGCTGTTAACATCAACAAGGAGGTTTATGACTTCCTTGCCTCTGCTTGCGCCAAGTACAATATCGGTTTCTGGAAGCCCGGCTCTGGTATCATCCACCAGATTCTGCTCGAGAACTACGCTTTCCCCGGCGGTCTTTTGATCGGCACCGATTCGCACACTCCCAACGGCGGTGGTCTTGGTATGGCTGCCATTGGTGTCGGCGGTGCTGATGCCGTCGATGTAATGGCCAATCTCCCCTGGGAGCTCAAGGCCCCCAACGTCATTGGCGTCAAGCTCACGGGCGAGCTGTCTGGGTGGACTTCCCCCAAGGGTTAGTGAACTTACCCCCCTTCACAACTGCTCACCTACCCTTTCCCATCTATGGATGTCCTCATATCTCTTTGTATCACGCGTGTTTGCTGTAATCTCGGCCGTTTGTTCGAGATGCCTGATCGTAGACACCTTGACGACAGCTCCGTAGTTGAGAGCCATGTTACTGACCAAGTCCCAGACATCATTCTCAAGCTTGCTGGCATTTTGACTGTCAAGGGTGGCACCGGTGCCATCGTTGAATACTTCGGTAAGGATTCAAACTCTTCGCGACAGCGCCGGATCTCTCTGGGGCCATAAAGCTTACAGGACTGTCACACAGGCCCTGGTACCAACACCATCTCCGCCACCGGCATGGCGACTTGCTGTAACATGGGAGGTACGTCATTCCTCCCCTCACAACTTTCAGTCATCACTTTCTAACGCTTATCAGCTGAAATCGGCGCGACGACCTCTGTCTTCCCCTTCAACGACCGCATGTACGACTACCTCGTGGCCACTAAGCGCAAGGATATTGGTGACTTCGCCCGTACCTACGCTCATGAGCTCAAGGAGGATGAGGGTGCGCAGTATGACCAGGTGATTGAGATCAACCTGTCCGAGCTGGAGCCTCACATCAACGGCCCCTTCACCCCTGATCTGGCCACTCCCATCTCCAAGTTCGCCGAGGCCGCTAAGGCCAACAACTGGCCAGAGGAGCTCAAGGTTGGTCTTATCGGTTCTTGCACCAACTCGTCCTACGAGGATATGTCCCGCGCCGCGGCCATTGCCCGTGATGCCCTAAACCATGGCATCAAGGCCAAGGCTGCTTTCACCGTCACTCCTGGTTCCGAGCAGATTCGCGCCACGATCGAGCGCGATGGGCAGCTTCAAACCTTCGAGGAGTTCGGTGGCATGGTTCTCGCCAATGCTTGCGGCCCTTGCATCGGCCAGTGGGATCGTCAGGATGTGAAGAAGGGTGAGGCCAACTCTATCCTCTCCTCCTACAACCGTAACTTCACCGGGCGTAACGATGGCAACCCTGCCACCCACTCTTTCGTCACCTCCCCTGACCTGGTCGTCGCCATGACCATTGCTGGGAGCCTGCATTTCAACCCCCTGACAGATACCCTCAAGGACAAGGACGGCAAGGAGTTCAAGCTGTCCCCCCCCACTGGTGATGGCCTCCCTCAGCGGGGCTACGACCCCGGACAAGACACGTACCAAGCCCCCCCTAAGGATCGTGCCTCTGTCAACGTTCAGGTTTCCCCTACCTCCGACCGTCTCCAGGTCCTGGAGCCCTTCACAGCTTGGGATGGCAAGGACGCCACCGATCTCCCCATCCTCATCAAGGCTCAGGGCAAGACCACCACTGACCATATCTCCATGGCTGGTCCCTGGTTGAAGTACCGTGGCCACTTGGACAACATCTCGAACAACATGCTAATTGGTGCCATCAACGAGGCCAACGGTGAGGCCAACAAGATCAAGAACTTTACTACTGGCGAATTTGGCGCGGTTCCCGCTGTCGCTCGTGACTACAAGGCGAAGGGTATCAAGTGGGTTGTCATTGGTGACTGGAACTATGGAGAGGGCAGTTCTCGTGAGCATGCCGCTCTTGAGCCCAGGCACCTCGGAGGACTGGCCATCATCACTCGCAGCTTCGCCCGTATCCATGAGACCAACCTGAAGAAGCAGGGTATGCTTCCTCTAACCTTCGCCGACCCCGCCGACTACGACAAGATCAAGCCCGATGACAAGGTCAGCATCTTCTCCTGCGTCCTCTTTCCTTGAAGACAATCTGGCTAATCATTTCACACAGGTTGACATCCACTGCACTGACATTGCTGTCGGTCAACCGATGAAGATGGTCGTTCACCCCAAGGACGGTGCGGCCTACGAAGTCAAACTTCTGCACACCTACAACGAGCCCCAGATTGAGTGGTTCAAGAACGGCAGCGCGCTCAACACCATGGCCAAGGCCGCCAAGGCATAGAGCTTCCCGAATCAAGTCGGGTGGACGTCGAATAAGGTCTTTGGGGGTAGAGAAGATTATTACCGTGTTTGTTGAAGGCGCAAATACCTACATGCATGCTCTGGGGTGTCGATGAGACCCAAGTGCGCATGAGGAGGATGAACAGGGCCCCTCGTGGTCGTATAGTCTGTAAGGGAGCTGGTAGTGGTTTCAGTCTCCTTATGTAGGCCGATGATTTTTCTGTTTGTACAAAAGGGAGCATTGAATTTTTGTGTCATTACCCTCGGCCGTCCTCGCCCTGATCTCGCCGTTGTGTTAGTGAGCTTTCCCCTGTGGAACACTGAAAACAAGGGGATACCAATTCTCCAAGAAATGTCACTTGGTAAAGTGCGATTTGACGTAGAGAGAAACAGTTCATTTGAGGCATCCAGCCAAGGCCAGTCTGTCAAGGGTCAAAACATTGCATGAAGTAGTACCTAACGTACTCGTGGTAATCCGTGTTGTGAATATCTACAGATAGATATTGTCAACGTGCTGTTGGTGTTGTTTGCCAACCAATACCACCTGGCAAAGCGTGCGGGTTGCTGGCTTACAGAGTGCCGCACGGTCCGCCCGCCAAGTGCGCCGCCCTGATCGGCTGCATCGGATTTTGAGAATAACTGCCAAGTGTAGACGACATGTGGCTTTCTACACTCTCAAACTACACCACCACTATCGTACTCCATAATCGGTGCGCAACTCTTCAGGCCGTCCCTATTGCGCTTCTTATCTCCTTCAATTGGAAACTTCCATCTACAGTCCCTGCGCCGTTGCATCCCCGGGGACTCGCCATCGACACCTTTCAGTCATCAACGTTTCGCTCCTCTTTATCGACATCACGAGCCGTGGCCTTGCCTTCCCTTCCCACGAAACGAGGCGCGATGTCGTCTTCGGTGTACTCATCGTTGAACACGGCTCGCGCTCGATCCTTTGTCCTGCGGTTGCCGCTGTTCACGCGCCTGATTGTCCTGCTCATCGTGCTGGCTTGGGCTGTAGGGCTGCAGTCAACATGGAACGTACGGCAATGGGGGGCACTGATCCCTGATCAGTTGTCCTTCACATCGGGTTTGTTCCTTTAGAAGCCTCCCGCCTAGAGGGCCCTTCAGCTAATCAGGCGACTTCATCTATAGCATATCGAATCAACGCCTTCCCTTTTATCCATGTCAATCTCATCCACACGATCCTAAATATCCTGGCCTTAACTCCTTTGATGGAACGATTCGAATCCGAATTCGGAACATTGACCTCGATTTCCCTCTTCATTGGCCGTAAGACTGAATCGGCGTGGCTTTCTGCGGCAACAAAACTAACCTGATCCAGCTTTGACAACGATACCTGCTGTTATCTACACAATCATCGAGCTGGCCATTCTCCGACGAAACACGCCGGTAATGGGCGCTAGGTGAGAGAACAACAAACGACGCGACGGTGATTTGCGTGCAACTGACCTTCCGAAGTATTTGGGTCTTCCTTCTTCTCGGTGTCGAGGCCATTCGAACATACAAAACGAACCCTCACCTCACGATTGGTACATGGAAGATACCCACATGGACGATGCCGTTAGCCCTAGCCGTCGTGGTGTCTGCTCTGGTCCCCGGAACCAGCCTTCTAGGCCATCTTTGTAGTCTTGGCGTGGGCTATCTCTGTAAGTTGATTCAGTCGCAGCAGAAAATTCAACGGATAGAGCCCGACTGACATGACTGGTATTCAGTCGGACTTGGCTACCTCAAGTTCCTGGCCCCTCCTGAATGGGGTTTGCGCTGGGTGGAGTCGAAGCTCAACCTTCTGGGACGGCTCCCGCACTATGTAAGCGTGGATCAGAAGACGTATGGCCGATTTGGATTGTTGCCGTCTGGCGGACATGCTAGCAACAATGTACCGATGGCTCTCGTCGGCTCATCGCAACGATTAGGTCCTTAAATGACCACAGTTTCAAAGCCTGCCATACATCGCATCGATACGACGTCGTTCTCGGCGTGGTGTCCGCCTTTCGACCCGTTGTATCAGTTCAAGGAGTTTTCGGAGTCGAGTTTTTTTGTTGGCTTAGACTTTGTGTTCATTTTGGGCCGTGTGCCAGACCGCCTGCAATCGTGGGCAGAGCAAGGGTCGATCAGCGGCATATGCCAAGTTTGCGTCGCTTTAAATTATACTGATGTAATGGGAAGTGCCTCGGCCAGCGACGATGAAGTTATTCCTGTTTTTATAGCACACCCACCGTCTCGTACATCTATGTGTGTACCATGGCATTCTTTCTGAGGCTGGCTCTTTGCATGAGCTCCTTAGAAAATTGAAAAGCAATCTACAATGTAGTCATCAAAATTTGAGTCTTCGCATTAAGATCATCAATCGAAGAACTGCACTTCGTGGTAGCGCCCCTATCCCATCTGATGTAGAAGACACCACCTGGGTACCGAAATTGGAGACTGCGGATACACCCAATGCTAATCCTAAGTCTAAGTCTCTCCAATTATGCTGGCACGAATAATTTGCGATTGGGTGCGTCGTCTTCCTGGCTCAGAGATACCTGAGATATGTATAGATCTATATCGGCGTTATTTGGCAGCCAACGAGATATCGTTACATCGTTACACTGCTTATTAGTACCCACCAATACGGCGAGGCGGATGTCTTAACGTGGGGCCGGCCACTCTGTCAAGCCTGTTTCTGGCGATCCAGGGAGTACCTAGGTAGCCTTGGTAGCTCAGTGGCAGGCGGGGACCGTAGAACAGCGAAACGCTCCCCCTTAGCCCATTGGTAGCATTCGACGGAGCTTGACGTGTCGTGAACTGCGCAAGTTACCTTGGAATAGGGACGCTCACAACCACCACTACTTCTCGCGGTTGTTCCCACGGTTGTTACCACGGTTGTTACCACGGTTGTTACCACGGCTTACAAATCGCCGCTGTCAATCATCCTTGTGCTTTGAAAATTGCAGCAAGAACTCCATCGAGGCGCTACTTGTGCTTGTGTTCTCCGAGGGTAGATCTCCAGGAGACATACATCATGTCGCGCCTCATCTGTACGTCTGGAGCCTCCGCTTCCACCAAACCCTCGCGGCCCGGTCGCATGTCGCTGACGCAGATGTTCACAGCTTCCGCACTTTCCCTCCGACGCGATCCTCGACTGCTCAAGCTGCCTCCCTACCTGTCCCTCCTCTGCATCGTTGGAGGCATTGCCTGGCTTTTCCTTCTGCCACTCAACGACTACTCGCGAAGGACGTATATATCCGAGAATGCGTTATTGCCAGGCCAGGTGCACACCTATTTCGCGGGCAGCGACCAAAATATCTTCCGGGGATACAAGCATGAGACTGATGGCCTGGCAAGCAAGAACAACTACGAGTATGGCCCATGAAGCCACCCTCCACCCCGTATTGCCAAAGACTGACCGGCCACTGCAGAATCAATGACTACTTGGAAGCACTGTTCAAAGGCTTTGGCCTAAAGGTTGGCCGTCAAAACTACACATATGAGTCCTCGGGATATGAATATGCCGGCGAAAATCTTTACGCCATTCTTCAAGCCCCTCGTGGCGATGCTACGGAAGCTATTGTCCTTGTTGCAGCTTGGACGAATATGGATGGCAAACGTAACAAGATGGGAGTGCCACTCGCGTTGACTTTGGCGCGCTACTTCAAGCGATGGTCATTGTGGTCCAAGGACATCATCCTCGTTATGCCCCCGGACAGCACAACCGGGACACAGGCCTGGGTTGATGCCTACCATGACGCCCATGATCCGGCGCGGGTTGCTCCCCTCCCACTCAAATCAGGGGCACTGCAGGGCGCCATCGCCATTGATTTTGCACAAGAGCATCGTTTCAAGAACGTTCATATTGTCTATGACGGTGTAAACGGCCAGCTACCTAACCTGGACCTGATTAATGCCGTCAACAGCATCTCTAACGGCCAGATGCACATGCCAACCCTCATTCAGAATATGTGGAAGCACTCCGATAAGTATGACGACCGCCTGCGCACTATGCTTCGGGGCATGCTGAGGCAAGGCCTCGGTTACGCGTCCGGTCCCCATAGCAGCTTCATCCCCTATCATGTCGATGCTGTCACCCTACAGCCGTTTGGCGATGGTTGGCAAGATGAGATGGCGATGGGCCGCCTCATCGAAGGTTCGTTCCGTAGCCTCAACAATTTGCTGGAACACTTGCACCAAAGCTTTTTCTTCTATTTGCTTATGAACAAGGACCGCTTCGTCAGTATTGGCACATATCTGCCCAGCGCGATGATTCTTGCCGCGAACTTCAGCATTATGGCGATCTTCTTCTGGGTCAAGAGCGGTCATAAGAACCCTGAACTTGCCGCAAACAAGCCCATGTCTCGGTCCGACTCGGCCAGCTCAGCTGCGGTTCAAAGAGAATTGTTTGTGCCTCTAGCAGTGGTGACAATTTGCCAGTTCCTGGGCCTGTTTCCCCTGTTCCTCTTCAACCATTTACCGGCAAATGTAGGTTTTCCCAGACTTCGCATTTAACTCCAGCTAACCAGACGGCAGGTGCTCTCCACGGCCTTCTCAGCATTTGCAACTCTGAACTGCGTTCTTCCCTATGTCCTGTCGTACCTTTTGAAAAAGTCATACCGGACCACCCTCCAGCACTTTCAGCTCATTAAGTGCTTCTCGCTGCTGTTGCTGGGCATGTTTCTGTCGGCTCTGGCCACACTGAATTTCTCCTTGGCTTTCCTCGTCGGGTTGCTCGCCAGCCCCTTGACCTTCATGCAACCATGGCCTAAGAATGACTTGGTCAGATATGCCACTTCAGCATTCCTGCAGCTCGTGTCCCCGACGGCGGTGATGTTTTCGGCATCAACCTTCTTTGACCTGGACGTCGGTCAAGTGTTGCTGGACGCTGCGTTCGGGTGGAACGTCTGGGGCATGTACACACCCGTGGTCGTATGGTGCGTCTGGTGGCCAGCTTGGATCGCAGGGTCTGTAATGGTTCTCGGACCTTCCTCTCCATAGAGGCTGTGCTGCAAACACAGTCGAAATAGCAATACATCATAGATTCGCGGGGTTACAATAACGACCAGGTGCTTCTCTCAACGGTTGCACCATGACCTTCCAGATTTAAATGTCTGAACCCACTCAGTCGTAAACCGATTGATCTGTAAGGTTAAACACCGGGCTCAAAATCATATTCCGAGAAGTGCCGATTTTGTACACTTTATTACACTCACGCATGCATTCTGCTGGCACGTTCTGATGTGTAACTTCTGTTTGCCCTCCTTTCGCAGTCCTGACTCTAAGCAGCCCACACATCCCCGCCGGCCGTCTCGATCCAGTTGCCGAGCTGATTGACGCTGGAGTCCCATTCCAGTAGACGATCGCGCATATTGCCGATCTGCTTCAGGTCCAGTACCTTCGGCTGTACCCACGTGATGTGCGCCATCCCGTCCACCTGGTCGATCGTGCCCCGGAGCAGGCCCAGGCTGAGCGCCTTCATAATGAGGTGCTCGATCTGGTCGGGACGGACCTTAGTCTCGCTAGCAATGTCGGCAAAGGTCATGGCGCGGTCGTGCGGCGGGCGGCGGAAGATTGTCTCCGTCAAAGAGGCGAGGTAGATCTTCTGGCGGAGGTGGTCCGCGTGCTCGTTGAGCAGGGGTGTTGAGGTGATGTTGCCGTAAAGCACATCGAAGGCTGCCAAATCGCCCCGGTTGAAGGCGAAGAGAAGATCGCGCAGCCAGGCGTTCTTCTTGCTGTCCTTCAGCGCATCGAGAATGGGGTGCAGCAGGAGCTCGCCAAAGTTGTAGATGCTGTCAGAGAGAAGCGCTGCGATACTCAGGTGGTGGGCACGGCCGTGTCGTTCGTTGGCGGACAGGGAGTTGATGTCAATACAGGCAAGGTAGCGGAGGGCGTTGCGGTAGTAGGCGGCGAAGTCCAATTTGCGCTGGCGGTAGCAGTGTTGTTAGTCAGGTAATCGCAAGTGTCTGGCGAACTGGGTATTTACCTGATAGTAACTGGCGTTCGCATCGTAAAAGGCGGCGTGGATGATGGTTTCGACCGAGTCAAAGGAATCCAGTATCCTTTCCGCCGCATCTAGGTCCTTCCGGGCACCATCGAGATCCTCAAGATCGAGCTTCACCCGCGCCACAGCAACAGATGCGTAGACGAAAGCGTCTTGAGAGTTGGGGCGGTCTACTTTGGTCGCAACGCCTTGCAAGAAGGCGAGCTTCTCGTCATCATCTGTTCGTACCTGCTGTCAGCGTCGCTCAGCACCTATCTGCCTAGAGGCGTAGATACATACCATCGCACTCATCCGCAGCCTTAAGAGCAAGATCCACAAGCTTTAATTGGTTGATCTTATCGGCAAACTTGAGGATGAACACCTTGTAGAAGTCGAGTCGTTGGGGGGCGCTTCCGGGATGTGTGAAGAACTCGGCCAGTGAATCCGTAAGCTGGTGCCAGAGCTTGCGCTCCCAGTAGTCCTCAAACTGGATGACATGATGCTGGAGCTCCTCGGGAGCCTTGTCGCGCTGGTCGGCAAGGAAGTCGGAGATGGCGTCGGCACTCATCTTCGCTGGTTGGAGCTCCAAGCTCTCGCCTCGTCAGGGATGGGTTAGCTCGTAGGAGTCGATAATCGGAGGACACAGAGGAAGCCTGGTGTAGTGCGGCAGAAGAACGAGCTTATTCCAGGATTGCTTGGTTCGTGTACTCTTACTCAGAGTTCGGTGATGATCGTAACAAGGGTGGGAGGTGGTGATCGTCGTGGGCAGGTAGAGATGCTGATGTAAGGTAGGGGCTCGCGTGAAGTCAACGCGGCTGTCGGAAGCCTGGTGGTACCTGCCAGTCCCTGGGGTCCAGCACTTACGCCACGTTGGTTTGGGGGGGGGGGGGGGGGGGGCGCCATTGCTCGCTTCGACGTTGTGCCGTCCCGGCCCATGAGCTTGCGGAGTCAGCATCTGCACCTGCCTTTACCAACACGTGACTGTTCATTGGTTACCCGTCACAATCCAAAGGCCCAAGGTTCCCCAGGTGAGCATCGTTTCGCGAGCTACGCGACGGACCAACAGCATTGTCACAATCAATTGGGATCTTACAGCCCTTACAGGCCCTTTACTGGACTCGAAGATGGCTCCTCTTCAGACCGCCGTGCGAACGACCCCCAAGGTCGCCCAAAATATACTCCGAAGACAGCCGATTTCTGACATCGCCATCACCCGAACTGGCAAGCCCATCCTACGAACCCAGGGGGGGAGGTGAGTTGGCGAAGTCAATTGATTAACGAGGAAGTTCTTGCTCATGTCTGCTGCTAGGTCATCCCTTGGCGGTATGTTTTCGACAGTTTGACAGGCGCAAACGCTCTTCTAACCAGTACTCAGGCCACACTGCCACCGTTTTTGGCGCAACGGGTCAGCTGGGACGATACATTGTCAACAGACTGGGTATGGACGGAAACCTCGATACGAATTGAATCACGATCTGATACAGTTCCAGCACGCCAAGGATGCACCGTTGTCGTGCCATTCCGAGAGGAGATGGCCAAGCGCCATCTTAAGGTCACAGGTGACCTAGGACGGATCGTCTTCGTTGTATGCATGCCTTGCAACGCCAATCCCAAAGCTCGACTGACCCGTGCCAGGAATACGATCTCCGAAACACCGAGTCAATTGAGCAAAGCGTCAGGCACTCTGACGTTGTCTACGACCTGGTCGGACGAAACTATCCTACCAAGTATGACTAGCTATCTACCTGCATTCCCGTTCCGTGCAGCGTTGGCTGACCCTCACGCAGGAACTTCTCTCTGGAGGACGTGCACATTGAGGGAACCAAGCGAATAGTCGATGCTGTGGCCAAGTACGATGTCGATCGTTATATCCACGTCTCCAGTCACAGCGCGAACCTCGATTCTCCTTCTGAGTTCTACCGCACCAAGGTACGTTGAGGTTGTGGAAAGTCTTCCTTCGCTAGACCCGCGCTGATGTACTTCATGATAGGCCCAGGGTGAACAGATCGCACGAAACATTTACCCCGAAACCACCATTGTCCGGCCTGCTCCTCTCTTCGGTTTCGAGGACAACCTTCTGTTGAAACTCGCCTCGGTTCTGAACCTTTTCACGGCAAACAACATGCGCGAGCGCTTTGCTCCTGTCCATGTAGGTTCATCTTGTCTTTGGAGTCAGGATTTCTTCTAACTCGACTAGTCCATCGACGTTGGTCATGCTCTTGAGCTCATGCTTTATGACGACAACACTGCAGGCCAGACTTTTGAGCTCCATGGACCCAAGATGTATGCCATGTCTGAGATCGCTGAGATGGTCGACCGAGAAATCTTCAAGCACCGCCGCCACGTGAATGTTCCCAAGAGTCTTCTGAAGCCGATTGCGGGTCTTCTCAACAAGGTTCTCTGGTGGCCCACGTTGTCCGCGGATGAGGTTGAGCGCGAGTTCATTGACCAAGAGATTGATGAGACGGCGAAGACTTTCAAGGACCTCGGTATTGAGCCTGGCGACATCAGCAAATTCACATACCACTACCTGGTGAGCCCTCTTTAATGACGAGGTTTCACACGCAGTAGCTGACTCCCGTATAGCAAGGATTCCGCAGCGGTAACTTCTACGACTTGCCGCCTGCGACGGAGAAGGAGAAAAGAGAGGAGAGGAAGTACCTGCACGTGGGTGACGAGCTGTAGAGGGTTCTCCTCGTACCATCTCGGACGGGTCGTGCGATGGTTGTCTGATTGTACATAATCGATTGGGTTAGAAGAGGATTGTCGCCTCACAAACACATTCCTCAATCAATCTTCAAAGAAAGAGAAAAGAAAAGAAGGCGAGCCTCTGCGTACGTCAGGTTGCTTGTGTAGTTGCATGCTGGACGACAACTCGAATCGTGTAGTGCTAGGCATCAATCGTGTTTGGCCACTTGTGCTTCTGGTTTCCGCCGGTGTGGGAAATATTTTAGCCCCTAGAGCTTGAAATACACAATATACCATGCGATTAGGCGATGAGAGAGCTCATCGGCGGACACAATCAGTCGTGGACGTGTGAGACCAAAGGCGAACGAAACCCCAAGTGATGATGAGTGAGGGAGGGAGGGGCTTCCTGCAAAACCCCCCCACGCGCTTCAGGAGAACCACACGTGTAACTATCTGAGCAAAAGAGAAAGAAGCCCCAAAAATTCATGGCGCGCACGCAATAATCACATTCAATGATGCCATGTCAACGTTGGGATTCGAACCCAAGAATCTTTCGATACCAGCATACACCCCACTTACGAGGGGAAGAGAAGACACACTAGGTACCCAGTGGCAATTCTTGAGGCAGGCGCCTTAACCACTCGGCCACGTTGACTGTCGAATCACTTGGGGATGGAACGTCTTACAGGTGCACGTCAGTGGTAACGAGTGGCGGGTGAACGGTGTGGTTCAGGGCTGTCTGTGGAGTGCATGAGTGAGTCACTGGTTGGGACACAATGCTTGTGTGTGACAACGGGCCAGTCGTGGAGTTTTTACGGGCGATTATTGACGAGATGGATGAGAGGGAGCTGCAGCGGGTTGACTAAGCACTGTGAGGCTACTTTAGTTTAGACATCCGAGCAGGCGATGAAGACAGTAAGTAAGTGTGCCGCCACGTTTCTCCACACCATTGAGCCTATCAAGACGGCGATCACATCTTCAAGGAAAGGAACTGCGAGTTGAATTGGCCTCAGCCTGACTTGAACCCAGAGTCAGTATGGCCGACTCGGACGACGAGCCTATGTATGTTTTTATTTTTATGTTATGTTGAGAGCATTGGCCGAAATGTTGGACAGATGCTGACTTTACCCCTCAGTGCTCTTTCCTCTCACGCGCTTGCTGCGCTTGCAGAGTTCAATGCTGAGAAGGATGCGCACCAGAAGCGCTTCGAGGAACTCAACGCGAAGGCCGAGGAGAACGCAGCGAACAATGTGCCGCTTTCTATGTCTGTTTTCGAAGAGGATTGGAACAAATCACAGTTCTGGGTATGTCATGAAACCGACGACAAGAGATGTTTTGTAGAAGGGTTTTGCTTGACATCTAAAGATTTGGCCTCAAGGAGTGAGCATGATCGAGGAATCAGACTAATGAAGTCGTATAGTATTCGGACGAGACAGCACAAGCCTATGCCGTAGAGCTTCTCCGTGACGCCGACGAGACGGATACGGTTGCCGTCATCTCCGCCCCAAGCGTGTTTGTTGCGCTGAGGAATCTGCTGGTAATACTCCCCTCAATGCCGCAGCAGGTCACCTCGTCAACCGACCAAGACCATCTGACATCTGTTATATAGGGAAGGTATGGGCCCAGCCAGCCTAAGCCTAAAATCGTCCTGCTCGAGCATGACGACCGATTCAAGATGTTCCCCGAGTTCATATGGTATGACTTTGCTCATCCTTTCAAGCTGCCAGGTAAGTTGACCTCGCACATATCTTTGCCACTGGGCACTACTCATCAAATGCGGGGCCAACAACACGCGAGCTAATTAATGAGTAAGGCGAGTTGAAAGGAACGGTCACCCGTGTCGTCTGCGACCCGCCATTCCTGAGCGAAGACTGCCAAACCAAAGGTAGGCGCCGTCTCCAGCACGAAGCAAAAATACACGGCTGCGTACAGAAGTGCGCATGACTTGCTGACCGAGCTTATAGCTGCCATGACGGTCCGATGGCTGGCTAGCCCCCGACTCACAAATACAGGTTGCGTGATTGTGTCCACCGGCGAGCGTATGCGAGGCCTGATTGCAAAGGTATACAAGTCCTTTGGTGTGAAGCTGACGACGTTCGAGCCCAAGCACACGCGTGGCCTCAGCAATGAGTTCTGCTGCTATGCTAGCTATGAGTGTCAGCTTTGGAAGTGGCAGGAAGAGACAGGGAATTGACCTGGTTGGTATGATAGGCATAAGTTGGCGCGGGAGAGGACGACATGATGACACAGAGGACAGGGCGGCTTTCGCAATAGAATGTCTTCTGTAAATATCACTGGTTTGCAACAGAAAAAAGTGGTCGCCGCCAGTTTCTCAAACTCCGGGGTGGGCAGATGGCCAGAAGCTGGTATGCAATGTCGTGTACCTTATCCAACGCCGTGTAATGCTGAGTAGTGGGTGCCCTGATACCTATTTTGCCATGAGCAGCTATTGATACGTCCTGTGAAGCGTCCAAAGTCCCGACCTTGTCAGGAGCTGTACCCAATTTTTTTCGGAACGACTATGGAAAAAATACGAGCGCCGAGCTCAGGAAAGAGATCTAATAATGTAGAACAGCAAATACGGCTGCGCACTGAGGACATCGGATTTTGGAGCCATCTCGACCTTGTGATCATTAAACTTGAACCACTGATCGGCAACTCGGCAGTAAGACACATAGTGGCCTGGGTTATGTCATCAATGACGAACTCTTATAGCTTTCATAAACGGCGGCAAACATACCTGTGTCGATCTCACCGACATGGACGACGACACTCAAAAGATCATACGTGCAGGACCTCGCCAGTTCGAAGGATTCCTTGATGTCACTCCCCTTAGCTCTGTTGGTATACGGGAGCATGTTTAGCTGTAGGGGAAAGTTGACCGTCGTGTCGATCTTGGACGGTGCCCTGTCGTGGCGTCCTTGCTTGAACTCGAAACGCTATGAACCTCTTTAGTAATGAGCACGTCAACTTCTCTGGGACCTGTATACCTTGAGCTGAATGGCGAGCACATTGGGCAGCCGCTTAATGCTCGTGTTTCGCCTCGCTTGCTGCGTGGAATCGCAACTATGGCAGCGATACTCGCACTTGTCTGATTTGACGTATTCCTCGTCGAGACATTCTTGAAGGGTGAGACTGGGCTGCTTCTGTCCTGTCTTTCTGGCCCTTCGCTGTGCCAGATTGTCGAGACCCAAACTGAGATCAAGAAAAGACTGGACGGCATTGGTGACACCACCGCAGTTTTGACACGTGGTAGTACTTTGAAGTTTTCCGTAGAAAGTTTGATGGATGATGCAATTGCAGCTGTGCTCGCTCCCAATCTCGGGTGGCTTGCCGTCACCATTACGCTCATGGAGCTCCTCGGCGAGGAACTGGAAGAACTCGTGGGCATCCTGCTCTTTGGTGGTAACAAGATTTTCAAAGGCTTTCTTCTCAGATATCCAAAATCCGGACAGGATGCTAGCAGCAGTGAAGCCGTTAGTGTTCTCCACGGCATAGAAATCCTGGAACATGTCGTCCATGGCGCAACTAAGGCAGTTGGTTAAGCTGCAGTCATTGCTCTGGTGGCCGTCACTCAGATAGAAGTTTCGCAAAAGAGGATTGTGGAGGAAACTTTGCAGAACGACATTCTGGTAGCATGTGGCGCCAGCATTGTAGATGCCGCGAAGGCCGTTTGCTTTGCAGGAGGCGGTCGTGGTGTTGGTGCTGATGTAAAGAGGGTTGTCCTTCAGGCTCTCCGCAAACAGCTCATCGTGTTTCCTCTTGCGACCTGACGAGAAGGATTGATCAGCCCATAGCCCATACCGGCCGCCGGTCTATGCACCTTGGTATGTGACAACACTTACTTGAGAATGTGCCAGTCCCCATCTTTCGTACCCTCAAATCCTCCAGAGTAGGGTCCCAGACCAAATCATCACATATCTGACAGTAAAGGGTACCGCTCCTAGAATCGACATCTTGAAGACCTGTTAGCGGAGCTCATGCTGGCGGTGCGCAAGCTGGCTGGTTTGGTCAGCACGTCGTGGGTAGGCTCACAAAAGCGATGCTGCTTTTTGCTCCCATGTTTGAGACGCTCTTCCTCCGACACGATGCTTGAACATTGCAAGCAAAGGTAGTTGGCCGTGAGCGAAGTTATAGGCTGACCCTCGTTGTTCTTAGATGTCTGAGGAACCAAGGGGGTTTGTTCAAAGATGTTACGAAGAATCATCTTGTAGTGGTGAACAGACTGGTTCGTCGTATCTTGCGACTGCGATAATAGCATCTGGACATGTTCTGTAGTTGGTCAATGACTCCTCCTCCAGAGTGTAGGCTTGCGACTTTGAGCCACAAGTAAGGAAGGCCGAGACTGACCACAACCAAAGATGGGCATCCCAGGGGCTGGTGATTTGACCCTGGCTGTCTTGGGAGACAGAGGTGTGGTGGGCTGGGTAGACATGACGAGCCGTCGTCCTGGATATGGGGCTACTATCGGGGGGAGAGAGAGGTAATATGTGTGGTGGTGGGTTGCCTTCAGGGGGACCCTTTCCGTGCCCTCTTCGTACGACGACAGGCTGTCGGGTGTTCTCGGTGGCAGCCAACGTTGGCAGGAAGTGAACCGAATGCGGGATCGGAGAGACAAGATGCTAGAAGATCCATGCATGTTAGTGCAATTCAGGGGTCATGTCCAAATCTTCAAAAGCTCAATGGGTTAACTAAGACAACAACTCACCAGACCAATGGACAGAAAGGCTATCACTGCCTGCAGGAAAGGAGGCAAGAACGGAGCGAGGATCAAGCTTAAGACCCGCAAGCGTCTTCTTTTTCGTGTCCAATCGAGCTCCTGTGTGCAAGCTGCGTCTAAATCACTGCAGTACAGTTTGTATCGTGATGTGACAACACTTGTTTGGACAATGAAGCTACCTTGCATACCTGACCAGAGATTCCCACGATGTACGACCCAGAATCGGGATGGCGTAGGGGAATACCAGGGTCCAAGGTCAGTCGGGTTGATCTTGCCGATAAGATAAAGAAATGTGAGCGTAGCCCTTTCAGCCCGGAGACGCTCGCTCACCTTGTGGCTGGCTGAGTAAGAAGTACTTGCTGGCCTCTGTTCTCTGCTTCGATCCAATCATTTTATGGAGATTACGTGCCCTGTTCCTGAGCAGCACCTGTAGTGCACTTCTTAATGATTCGTACCTCGGCATCACCTCATCAGCCCTCACTACATCCCATTCCACATGAATGAAGCGTTCCCCCCTCCCTTTGTTCGTGCCGACCATGAACTTGCTTGCACTGCTTGGTATGATTGACCCAGTGCAGTAGAATATTTTTCATGTGGAAAGCACTATTCCGCAGCAGACCAACCCTGCAAACGACAGCATCGCGTCCCCGCCTCTATAGCAACCATCCTGTCAGACCCATGGCGGCTCAGTTGGCCACCCTGCCCGCGATCGAGCGACTGAGCCCTGCCTGCATCCGCATTCTCGGTGGAAACCCCGGCAAGTTCACTCTTCAAGGGACCAATACCTATCTACTGGGCACTGGGAGCCGTCGCATCTTAATCGACACAGGCGAGGGCAAACCCGCATGGGCTGCCGCACTAAAGTCCGCACTCGACGAGGAGGAAGCAACCGTCGAAACAGTGCTCATCAGTCACTGGCATCATGACCACACAGGAGGCATCGCCGACATCCTGAACCTCTGTCCGGGGGCTCAAGTCTACAAGAATCAGCCTGATGACCGACAGCGAGACATTGCGGACGGACAGACGTTTGGTGTCTCCGGGGCCAGCTTGACGGCGGTGCACAGTCCAGGCCACACGGTTGATCATATGGCATTCGTGTTCCACGAAGAGGACGCCATGTTCACAGCAGACAACGTGCTGGGTCAGGGCACAGCTGTGTTCGAGGACCTGGCGACCTACCTCGACAGCCTCGAACGCTTGCGTCATCTGTTCCAGGGAAGAGCTTACCCAGGGCACGGCCCAGTCGTTTCTGAAGGGCCAGCTAAAGTTCTCGAGTACATTCGCCATCGCCAGGATCGGGAGACTCAGGTCTTGCAGACTCTACGGAGCCCTCATGGGCCAGTCGATGCCAGGAATTTGGCTAAAGACTGGACCACTGTGGAGCTGGTCAAGGTCATATACAAGGACACGCCTGAAGAATTGCACATCCCGGCGAGTGGCGGGGTGTTGCAAATCTTGCGCAAGCTGGAAGCAGAGGGTCGAGTAGCACAAACGCGAAACGCCGACAGGTGGATCGCAATAGGCAAGTCGTCGTTGTGATCCCGCGGCAGGCCGAGAGACGGGCAAAATAGATAATAAGTGCGTTCTTGAACTTGTGTACCAGAGTAACGTGTGAGTCAACACCCGTCACTTGTAGAACTCAAACTCCTGTAAGGCTGCGTGTAGACCTCGTCATGTCCCCTCAAAGACCACAACTGACGTCTCATAATCTCGCTCGCTTGCGGCACCTCCCGGTGCATCCGGTGTTGCCTTGTTCACACCGATTGCAACTCCCTACACTGCAGTCGAGGTTTTTCAAGGGTGTCAAATGCAATTGTGTCGCTATCGGACTGCGCGTTGTTCCCGACTCTAGACACCGGCGACAGGTGTTTCATCATTGGATGCCCTGGCTGCCCACTGGGGCTCGACAGGTCACTTCCGATCATGCGAATATTGGCGCATCTTGCCGTTGCGAATGGTCTCTCTTTCCGGCAGCAAATCCGCCAGCCGATTCGGACCTGAAAGGTTTGTCGGTAATGGTACAACGATGGCCATACCCAAAGCCTGGAAGGTGAGCAACGGAGTAACGACAACTAGGTACCTCAAGCAGCCATGCCGTCATTACTGCCATTGGTATCCCTGCAGACCTATGGAGGAAAACGGCACTGGAAATGGCTGCATGTCGTGGAAGATCCTCATAATTTGATACCTAACCTACTGGTTTCGTCTTCGGTATCCAGCCTTATTTCCACTCTGCTAACGACGATACTTTCTTTGGGGTCATGAACAGCCTCGTCGCGAAATTCAAACAATACGACCACATAAAACCCCTGTACATCGGAACACTGTCCGAGGACGTTGCCGCCGCCATCAACTCACACCGTTCCCCGTGCTGGATCAGTTTATGACCTGAAAATAGACCTACTCGCAACTATCACCAGCAAAAATGGGTTCGACCGGCTTTTGCCAGTCACCGGCACCCATATGGCGTCAAATGCAGTCCATATGAGCAGGCAAAACCAGGCGTCTCACATATCGTATGTCTGGCTTAACGTACAAGATCGAGGGAGGCGCCTGGCTGCTTCTAGAGCTCCTTGATCATACACACCTACATCTTGACTGCTGTCCGAACTATCGGAAGCGATTTGCTGCATCGCATCTTTTGATGCCGTCTCCGAAGCCTGTCACACAAACTTGTGACCTACAAGCTCAGACAAACGTGCCAACCCCGTGATCCGCACAATTCTATCCCTGGCCGTTCAAAGCTCGCTTCCACTTCGGCTTTGCAAGCAAAGTCGTCTTCCTTCTGTCATCAAGTTATAGACTCACAGACATGGTGGGTAGGAAACGGCACGAATAGCCTGCTATGCCCGAAGGCCGGGGGATTTCCTGCGCTTTGGCGCAGACTTCGTCCAGTAATGAAATCGAGATCAGGCACTACGCCCGAGTCTCTCTATTTTTTACAACCGTCTGACACCAGCCTTCCTCCCCACGGCTGCTCTTATCATCCCAACGCTGTTAGTTTGGATTTCGTCAGTGCGTCCTCAAATAGATAGCCACGGCGGTGAGGCTACGAACATGGACCATTGCAGCGATGTGCTGAGCAGTGCTGGGCATCCAACCTATTTCGGTCTGGCGTATCATGCTGCAGCTTTGTACGCACACACCGCGCTCGTGATGATAGCCTGGGTGATCGTTTTGCCTCTCGGTATGGTTCAACCGCGCACACGTCGAGGTCATTCGGTTCTCGCACACAATTCTGATACGGAGCTAGTCGTCGTGTTATCTGCGGCCTATTCGAGAAACACACTGATGCTTCAATTTGGGTTGCTCGCTTTCAACGGACTTGGTGTTCTTCGTGGTATAATCTACAACGCAGCGACGCCATATTTATACCCCGACAATTCCCATAAAACGGCCGGCTGTCTGTTTACTTGTGTTGCTGTCGCCCATGTTGGTATCGGTGTGACTGGACAAGCAGCTGGGTAAACCGGGGTCCGATCTTCACCTCAGGGAGCACACGTGGAGGCAAGGTATCGCGCTGTGTCTCTCGCACCCACCGAGTCCGTGGCGGAACACCACCGTATTCATTCGCTTCGGTCGCCACAATATTGCCGTTTATCCCACGACACCGGCCAAGGCACGAAGCCCTGCAATCCTTCACTGAGCGGCCATTTCCCCTCTGACGTTTCAGAATCGGCGTCACCTCGCGACACGGACGAAGAGACGGGGCACCGCTACGAAGAGGGCACTGATTTCACAGTCGGTCTCACTTTTTCACAGCGATGTGATGCGAATCGACAAACCTGTCGACCGTGGCAGGGGATGTCGACCACGCTTTCGTCACGTGCCCGAAATCGCACAGTGATCCTCTATAATGTCCTGGACAGAATCATCCTGATCATGGGCTTCATTGGGTTCACGTCGGGGATAGCCACTTATGGGCGTTTCTTTATGAGCGCTCCTCCTTGGATGACTGTCGACGTGGCTTGCTTTTAAGACTTACCTCTCAGCAGAGAAGGTCAACCAATTTACGGCGGCAAGGCTCATTGGATCAATATCGTGGTCTTTTCTGGTTCCGAATACTTCAATTGGGACGTTGGTCTGATAGCTTTGGCGAACTCGGCCGGTTAAGCCATGAACTCAAGAGCACAAATATGAGTTAGCAACCGATTCGAACGAGCTCCAGGCATGGGACTTCCGTACCACAGGAGCTGAAGACAAGTGGCCCCCTCCTGCTGAGTCCGTTGAGAGCGCCTTTATTTTCTTCTGTGGATCGACGAATATCTTTCTCGAGCACCTCGATGGCTGGGGTAAGAATTGGACAGCACAAGACCTGGAGCACGTTTCTACCACAGTCTTGTTCATCGGCGGAAGCCTAGCAAGTCGGGCAGGCAATGATTGCACGCCTCAGCCTTGAACATCATAGAATTCCAACTCCTTCATAGCTTGGCATGCTCGTCAGTTCCACACGCACGCTAGACCTCTTGACCACCACGGTCACAGAGGCATCTCCGGCCTTTGAAGATGCATGGACGGACGAAGAAGCGACAGAGAATCAATATATCGTTGAGCCGCCGAAGAACTATAGCTCCTCGGTCCCAAACCGGTTCTCGTCATTCTACTGCCTGGTACAATAAAGAACTCTCATAAACAGAGCACCATAGTTTCGACCATGGTGCACCAGCAATGAGGTAATTTGCTTACCGGCGCCTCTTTCGCTCGCGGCTTTACCTATGCCTTGGTATTTCTCAATCCGCCGCGATCAATCCTTTCTTAAAGACCACCCACGGAGCTCCTAACCTCATTTGGTCTCATCGCTGGGGGCATAATCTTTATGACTAGTGTAATTGAGGTACTGCTTCTATTGCCGGATTGACTGATAGAATGCAGAACGCTGACACTGTGACCGGAATGATCCATTGCGAACTGAACGCCATGTTCTCGTTCACGGCCACGACTGTTTTAGTTGGCTTGCTGATGGCATGGATGCTTTTTGTGCTCGCATTCATAGGGGCGGACCTCCGCCGCGTGGGCTCGAGCCCGCGTCAGGAATAGTAGACGCCCGACGCAATATCCGGATGTTTGAAGACACAGATGAGTGTAGTGAACGAGTAAGTCGTATGTCAGATGGTATTAGCATAATTAGAACCGACCCCACCATAGCTTCCTTAAACACCGTTTGCTTTTTCGCGAGAGGCCGACTGAACGCAGAAATGGTCAGCTGATTGATGCTATCTGATCCGTGATTGCGATTATGTAATTGCCTTGGACTCGACTTTCTCCTCCCTGAATTGAGGACTGTAACTCGTCGCTGCGCCGGGCACCTTGCCTGAGGTGCCTAGCTAGTCACCGTAACGACGCTCATGTGTCCTTCGCCACTGTTCTTCATCTGGCCTTCGCTGCGGCACCAGGTTTCGAGAGTCACTATTTGGGCTTCGTGGTGGCAGGTGTCCAGTCCGGGATTGCCCAGATCGTGCCGGAGGGCGCAGCGCATCCAGTTGTATCGAGTATGGCCAATGTGGCAGCAGGCCGAGGGGAAGCGTGCTTGCAGCGGCCACTGATGTGCCTGTGAGAGGCAAATCCTACAGTTTGAGATGATCGCAATCTCATCGTATCCGAACATGCCCAACCACCACAACGACGTGAGAAAGCAGACAGCCTCAAGACCGACCCTTGCTTCTCTTTTTCTCCCCCTTTCGCTCCGTCTTACCATCGTCGGGACCAGCTTCTTCGCCCGCCGGCTCCGCCTCCTCTGCAACCACGGACGTCACGACCCGCGCCTTGTCGGCATCGGAGTAAAGCGCAGCACCCTGCTGCAATGCATGAACAAGGAACTGGACGGAGTCGGTCTTGAAGTCATCAGCCTTGCGGGCCTTGTCGAGATCCTGAGCGAACTCTTGGGTTGTGCGTTGGAGGTAGAAGGTGGTGAAATCTGAATTTGTTGTAGAGGCCATGGCGGCTGAGGCTCTTGGTTGATCGAAAATATTGTAGTCAACCGCAAAAAGTCTGTTTGCAGGCCGTGGTGTGTGACGAAAGTGATTACCACAACTGAGTCCGTGTAAAGCTTACTTGTGTGAGTGGAGGTCCAGTACCTCGTTTGGAGGTCCAGTACCTCGTTTGGAGGTGAAAGAGAATTTCACGAGGGTCAACAATTACACAGTGTGAACAATATTCCGACTGTTGGTCCACGTCACGCTCTGCACTGTAGATTTGCAGGATTCGTCTGTCGTCTCAGCACACAACCATGCTTGGATGAATTTCATGCCATGGAAGGAAGGTGTTGGTCGATATTCTCCCGAAGGAAACCAAAATCTACCGAATGTTGATCGAACAGTGTTTCATTGCGTTTTGGGCGGCCAACACAGCCTTATGGCGACCCATGTAACTGTCCCTCAGAACCAAAGTAACCGACGGAAATAAGCTGCATAGCTGACGTTCTAAGAATTACCCTCCATCCGTCAAGCATCTCAATTGCCGTTTCTCGGGATCTTGAACCTAGATCCTTCATCATTCACTCGCAGCCTGAAATGACTATCGCCGGGTATCTATGCTTGCCCTAGCCGACTCAATGCTCGGTCGCATGGATGAACTGGAGCTGCGCCGACGCCTCGCGCGTTGCTCCCCTGGATCCGAAGGATGCAGGCCCGATGACTTGGCGAAGAGGTTCAGGATATCTGTGAGGGACACGACACCGCTGAGACGTCCGGACAGGTGTGATCCTGGCAGCGCAGAGGCCGGTACGCTGTGTTGCTGTTGCTGTTGTGTTGGTAGTGGTGATGTGGGTACCGCGCCCGGGGTAGGCACCAGAATGGAGCCAGAAGAAGGACCGAGCAACGGCGTTGCAGGAGCGGATGGGGAAGGTGATGCCGACTCAACTACCCACATTCGATGAGCATGCGTTGCCACGAGCTTCGCAACGGTATGAGCCAAGGTTGAGTAGGGGTTGACGTAGAAGACGGGGAACGAATCGCGGCCATGCTCGACGCCTCGCTCGCTGAGGATAACTGAGATGAAGTGCAAGCAGGACTGCTTGAGAAGAGGGGCGCTGGCGGCATTGGTGAGGTGCTTAACATCGGCCGTCGAAATGTTCCCGACAACATTCCGAGCATTGTCAATGACAGCAACACTGGTCAAGCCTTCGGTGTTCATGAGAGCCAAGGCTTCGGCTAGGACAGTGTCGGAACTGCCACAGGTTGTCAGCAAAGAGAAGCCCGCGAGCTGTTAAAAGTCCCCAAGCCAGACCGGGCCGCTTACTTGACAGCAATAATCTGCTGAGTACCGATGGCCAGATCACGGAGAATGGCGGGATAGAGTCGGTCAATGGCGGGGAAGTTGATGCCTTCATTCCAGAAGAACTCGACCAATTTGAGCTGGCTCAGCATACCAACAACATCACCTGACGGCCCACAGACGAGAACCCTGTGGATGCCACTGCCGAATATTTCAATGGCCTTGTCCAATGTCTCATCGAATGGCAGCGTGACTAAGGACTCTTTTCTGCAGATGGGTTGTATGTCCTGGAGAGTGATGGGTGTGCCCTCTTGAGCCTTGGTGGCGATTTCGTTAAACAGGCTAACCTGACCCTCGTCGGGGTTAGCGAGGCCAACGACGACCAGGAGATAGGCATTGAGGTCGTTGTAGTCGAATGTAGAGATGGCTGTTGTCGAAGATGCGTTCTGGCGAATGAGGACGGCATTCATCGGAGCGTGTTTGACAAGCGTCTAATTCGGCAGTAGAATAGGTTGTCAGTTATCTTAAGCCACAAAAAGCCACGAGGTCGGAGGGCGGCTTACCATGGACGCCTCTTCGACGCTCGTTTCGAGGGTGGCCCATTTCACGTCCTCGGGTGACACCAGCTCGTTGACCGAGATGTCGCGCCAGTCGCGCCCAGCAAATCGTGGATTTGAGTATTTATTCGCGGCGGGCGGATGGTTCAAGAGCTCCTGGACGGCGGCCTGGGTGAAGGAAGGATGGCGCTGGGATCGAGGGGAGCCAGGGGCGTTTCGCATATTCTCCGCGAAGCTCGAGCGATGAGCAGAGGTATGGGTGGAGGTCTTGGTGATGCTGGACTGCGATGGCGTTCTTTGGATGGAGACGGGGGCGGCAGGCGCAGAGGACGACTGCTCTGGCACAGTGGCAGCGTCCTTGAGCGGACCGGGGCCGGAGACCGGGGCTGGCAGGTCCATACCTGAAGTCGTTGACGGTGAGGCTCTTCGATTGGCTTCTCACGGAGTTCGAGCTCAGTTCGTCAATCACTTGAGCTGCTGTACCTGCCCGGTGACAATGATACGTGAGATGTGGTGTTGAAATACTTTGCAACTAGCAGAGGAATCAACAGGCGTTCGTAGCTGAGAACCTTTACATATGACAGTCGAATGACGAAGTCCAGGCGGATATACAGATGAAGATGTACCACGAGAGTGAGGCAAAGAGGCGGAAGAATCGTGGTTCTGAATGCAAGCGGGAAGCTCTTTATGTAGGTAGGCGAATGTAGAAGTCCTTCGTGTTAACTACGAACACACCACAATAAAGGTAGGTAAGGTACCTAGAAGTAGCCGTGGGACCAGAAGGGAGCTTGGGAGCAACTGCCATCAACCCCTCACCTCACCTCAGATCATGCGCCGCCCACTGGTGGGAAGAGTGGATCCATAGCCGATAAGGTACAGAGCGGAAGGTGGGCAAGGCGGGGTTGTTTTCGGTCAACTTGGGAACCGGGCCCGTCAGGCGGCAGCACCTGCTAACAGCGACACGACCCGCTCTGGACCCCTCCACTGTTTGACTTTCTAGCTGCCATGGGATGTACAACTGGAAGCCCGCCCGCCTGCCCACCCGCCCCATGTCGTCCTTCACAATTCACCCCTCAATTTTTTTTTGTTGTTTCCCGCCCTGTCGTCCTAATCCTATTCCCATCTCACCCATCTTTCATTATCGAGCCCGCGAAACCACCAAGGGTCTCGTTCTCCCGCAGTATCTCTTGAAAACTGCAAACATACATAAACCGGTCTGGAATTACCCCGCTGTCACACCTACCTACTTCTTTGTTGCGTGCCCCAAGCGACTCCCTACGGACGGCGCGACAACCTGACCGACACGACGCATCGATCTACCTATCAGGCACGACCCCCGCCATCCAAGCACCAAGGGCCTCAAGCCAACCCATTCAGCCCATCGAATCGTCGACCTGTGGTGAGCAACACCATATTTGCTCGACTCGCTCCCCCAAGGTCGTCTGTGTTCCACGTCATCATCTCGGACTCGGCTGGGGCTCCTACTATATCACATCAGCCTCCAACCGAGATTGAAGACAAACAACAGCCCCATAACCAGTCGCAACGATGTCGATCCTCCCGGCTGATGTTCATGCGGAGCTGACCCAGCTCCTGCAGGCGCTTCAGTCTGCCGATAACAACACTCGAGCCCAGGCTGAAGAGCACCTGCAAAACAACTGGACGAACACTCGTCCTGAGATACTGCTCATGGGCCTTGCCGAGCAAGTTCAGGCCGCGTCTGAGACTCCGGTATGCCGCGCCTCCCTGTTCTTCCCCATTCTTCACTCCAGTCCTATTGCTTGACTCAGAAACACTTCTCACTCACGCTGCTTTTGCCCTGCAGATACGCTCCTTTGCTGCCGTTATCTTCCGTCGAATCGCTTCGAAAACCCGCAAGAATGAGAGAGGTGACACAGTGGACATGTTCATTTCATTGGCCACCGACCAGGCTGCCGTCATCCGCCAGAAGCTCCTCGAAACACTCGCAGGCGATTTCGACCGTTCTGTGAGGAATAAGATCAGTGATGCCGTTGCCGAGATTGCCAGGCAATACACAGAGAACAGTAGGCTCGCAATATGAAAGCAGACGCGGCCCCCCAGTGTCATGACTGACCTCTTGCTAGATGACTCCTGGCCTGAACTGCTCGGCGCCCTCTTTCAGTTGAGCATGGCCCCCGAGGCGGAGAAGCGAGAGACTGCTTTCCGCGTATTTGCCACGACCCCTAGCGTGATCGAGAAGCAACACGAGGAGGGCGTCATGCAGGCTTTTCAGAAAGGCTTTAAGGACGACTCGATCCAGGTACGTTTGGCCGCCATGGAGGCCTTCGCTGCCTTCTTCCGGAGCTTGGGCAAGAAGGCCCAGGCCAAGTACTACCCGCTCATCGCCGATGTCCTCAACATTCTACCTCCCATCAAGGAGACACACGACTCCGAAGATCTCAGTGCCGCTCTCGTTGCTCTCATCGACCTGGCCGAGACTGCTCCCAAAATGTTCAAGAGCCTGTTCCGCAACCTTGTGCAGTTCAGCATTTCCGTCATTCAGGACAAGGAGCTTGACAGTCTGTGTCGCCAGAACGCTCTCGAGCTCATGGCCACATTCGCGGATTACGCTCCCTCGATGTGCCGCAAGGACGAGACTTACACCAACGACATGATCACACAGTGCCTTAGTCTGATGACGGATCTCGGTGAAGACGACGATGACGCTGCTGAGTGGCTCGACTCCGACGACGTAAGTGCTCGCCTAACCAGTCCGACTTGATCATCCTTCATCCTGACCACATTCGTAGCTTGACCAAGAAGAGAGCGACCTGAACCACGTTGCAGGAGAGCAATGTATGGACCGTCTTGCCAACAAGCTTGGCGGCCAGACAATCCTTGCCCCTACGTTCAACTGGCTACCCAGGATGATGACTTCCATG
The DNA here is from genome assembly GCA_002851675.1 of Verticillium nubilum. Taxonomy (NCBI): domain Eukaryota; kingdom Fungi; phylum Ascomycota; class Sordariomycetes; order Glomerellales; family Plectosphaerellaceae; genus Verticillium; species Verticillium nubilum. Next base: position 64,814 of record NMXI01000029.1, read on the forward strand.
GCCTGGAAGGATAGGCACGCGGCCCTTATGGCCATCTCAGCCATTTCCGAAGGCTGCCGAGACCTCATGATCGGCGAATTGAGCCAAGTTCTCGATCTGGTTGTTCCTGCCCTGAAGGACCCCCACCCGCGTGTGCGTTGGGCTGGTTGCAACGCTCTTGGCCAGATGAGCACCGACTTCGCCCCCAAGATGCAGACGGACTACTACGATCGTGTGCTGACAGCCATCGTGCCCGTGCTCGAGTCGCCGGAGCCCCGCGTCAAGTCGCACGCAGCTGCTGCGCTGGTCAACTTTTGCGAAGAGGCCGAGAAAGAGACTCTTGAGCCCCATCTCGATGGCCTGTTGTCACACCTCTTTCAACTTCTCCAGAACGACAAGCGATACGTGCAAGAGCAGGCCCTCTCAACCATCGCCACCATTGCGGACGCTGCCGAGGCTGCTTTCGGCAAGTATTACGACTCTCTGATGCCCCTCCTTGTCAACGTGCTGCAGCGCGACGATGAGAGGGAATTTCGCACTCTTCGCGCCAAGGCCATGGAATGTGCGACCCTGATTGCATTGGCGGTTGGTAAGGAGCGTCTGGGGCAAGATGCCATGACACTTGTCCAGCTCTTGGCCAACATTCAAGCCAACATTACGGACGCCGACGACCCCCAGACGCAGTATCTCATGCACTGCTGGGGCCGCATGTGTAGGGTGCTTGGCCACGAGTTCCTGCCTTTCCTTGCTAATGTTATGCCCCCCCTACTTGAGCTGGCAAGCGCAAAGGCCGACATCCAGCTCTTGGATGACGAAGAGCAGGTGGAGCAAATTCAGCAAGAGGACGGCTGGGAATTGGTGCCGCTCAAGGGCAAGATGATTGGCATCAAGACGAGCACAATGGACGACAAGAATATGGCGATTGAGCTCCTGGTTGTGTATGCGCAGGTACTTGAGGGCCACTTCTCTCCCTACGTTGCCGAAATCATGGAGAAGATTGCCATCCCCGGCCTGTCCTTCTTTTTCCACGACCCTGTCAGGTTTGTTTCGGCCAAGTTGGTACCCCAGCTCCTGGGCTCCTACAAGAAAGCCTATGGCTGTCCCTCAAATGAGCTCGCAGGGTTGTGGACCGCGACGGTGGACAAGTTGCTCGAAGTGTTGACGGCGGAGCCGGCCATCGACACTCTGGCCGAGATGTATCAGTGCTTCTACGAATCCGTCGAGGTTGTGGGCAAGGGTTGCCTCAGCGCGGATCACATGTCTAAGTACATTGACTCGGTGCACTCAGCACTCGAAGACTATAAGGATCGCGTCGCACAACGCGCGGAAGAAAAGGAGGGTGCGACGGCAGACGATGTGGAGGATGAGGCTGAGGAGACCCTGATGGCCATCGAGGATGACCAGACGCTCCTTTCGGACATGAACAAGGCGTTTCATGCCATTTTCAAGAACCACGGCGCAGCTTTCCTCCCGACCTGGGAACGACTGATGGCAACGTATGAGGGTTTCCTCAAGTCGGCAGATCCCACACAGCGCCAATGGGGTCTCTGTATCATGGACGATGTGCTGGAATACTGCGGGCCTGAGAGTAGCCGCTATGCGAACGTGATCACACAACCGCTAATTGACGGATGCCAGGACGCATCACCGGCGATCCGACAGGCGGCGGCGTACGGTATCGGTGTGGCGGCGCACCGGGGTGGAGCGCCATGGGGCCAGTTCCTTGGGGGTGCGCTGGCGTACCTTTTCCAGGCTACACGAGTGCCGGATGCCCGCAACGACGAGAATGTGTATGCCACTGAGAACGCGTGCGCGGCAATTGCCAAGATCCTGCACTACAACGCGAGCCAGGTGGCGGATGTGCAGGCCGTCGTCGGTCAGTGGCTCGAGACATTGCCTGTGACAAATGACGAGGAGGCCGCGCCGTACGCGTACGCTTACCTCGCTGAGCTGATCGACCAGTGAGTACCCTCCAACTGCAAAGGAGAAAATGATGAAAGAAGAAACGCTAATTCACGATGACAGGCGAAACCCAGCGGTGATGGGTCAGGCGGGCACGATGTTTGTGGTGATCGCGCAGGCGTTGGAGAGTGACGCATTGCAGGGGCAGACGGTGACTCGAGTGGTGGCGGCTACAAAGGCGCTGCTCGCCAATGCAGGCGTGGACCCTGCGCCTCTGCTGCAGCGATTCCCGGCGGATAGCCAGCAAAGGGTCGCGGCCTACTTTTCGTAGGACACTGGGGAGGAGGGGGACCGGGGGGGGGGGAGGGGGGGGATGTTGAAGGTGTGAACGTGTGGTGATGTGATGATACCAGGAGCAAGGCACAAGAGCGAGCATGGTGAGCGGATCTGAGCAAAAGTAGAGCACAGAGTTGCAAAGCAGCCATGCAGAAGCAGCCGCACACGACCAAGCCTACCCAGCCTCTAAACAGAGTCGTTTACATTGAAGACGGACACGAATCCCGACGCCAACGTGGTAGATAGCGTCGGTGACTAGACTTTCCAGTACTCGCAATGAAAAACCCGTTGATGCTTACGTGGTCTGAGCGACGCAAGTGGTGAAACATGTCAAAGTGAGACCGAGGTTATGAAGAAAAGAAAGACAGCGAGGGCCTGGCCTGCGTACTCTCTACGGACTCTCTTCCCATGCCGGCAGAAGATCCGACGTTGGAGTGTTATTGAGGATACAAGAAAAATTAATGGCCTGGGTGACACGACGTGGATCGTCACACAATAGACTGTTAAAGCCGGGGATGATCACATCGCGGCGGTAAGTATGTGGGAAAGTCAATCCGCAGGCCAGATTCTTAAAAACCTGAGGCCATCTTGGATTATTGTTGGCTAATAACGACTCGAAGTCACCATGTCTGGGATGATGTGTGCTGTATGAGCTCAGTATAGCTGCCTGGATACCTGCCTGAGTACTTAAAAAATGGGGATGCTGGGGGAGGGGAGGAGGAGGTGCTTGGAGAAGCCAGCCTATGACGACATGACATTCTGCCAGGATAGTTATGATTGGACAAGGGCGATGCTCAGATCACGCATGGCCCCGCCACTTGCATTCCTTCCTGCTGTTTCTGTTTCTGTTTCTCAGATGCTCCCCGTTTACCGGGTCGCAAGTGCTGTGCGCTGGGCATCCATTGGGGCGGGGGTAGCCGCTGTGGCCCTCCCCTTGCCTTCCACCAAAAAGGCACACAAATAAATGCCTTTTGAGGGAAGTGCCTGTCTGTGCAGCGCGCGGGATTATTTCCTTTTCACCACGAGCTTGGTCGATCGGCACCGATCTGACGATCCCACGCTCTGGCATCGATCCCGGGGGTCTTCAAGGCTGCTCGGTGGTTTACTTTTCCTTGGTTCAGGCACCCGGCCTACAAGAAGAAAGGTCCCAGAGAGACACTGGGAGGTACTTCAGGCACAAGGATATCGACCAAGGGCTGAGGTGCTTTCGCACAACGAGGTATCGGTCCCATCAGGGCGTGTCAGAGCTAGGTAAGAGTCAGTCACAGCCTGGACGCAAACAGGAAACAGGAGGACAGGATCATGCATTTAGCACATGGGATAATTGCAAATCCCATGTTCTCCTCTCTCGCCTTCCATCTTCGCACCGAGTCCAACGCATCTGCTTGTCTTTCTCGCCGCTGCCCCGTACTGTTTGGGCACAGCCTAGGTACCTCACGCACTACACCGTGGTCGAACCATCGTTTATCCGCCTGATGTAGAATCTGGCCCATTCCCATTCGGGCTTCAAGCCAATGTCCTCAAGCAAAGCCCGACGTTGAATCGTTTTCCTTCATCCACAGGCCGACCACCCCCCCTCCCCCCCTCCCCCTCCGTCAGTCCTGTCGAGGTAACTTGTAGCACACCTGACCGAGACGTGCCGCCAACTTTCGACTCGGCCGGTAATCTACCGCATCTTCACCCACCTATCGTCACCAGACCCCCTTCCGAATTACCCATTCACTTTCCCAGTCATTACAATTCTCCGATCCTGTTCCGCTCTGTTCAATCTTACCCATCCCATCCCATTCTCCCCTAACGGAACCCGACTTCATCCTATCCACGTCTCCACCCTCCCAGCACGATCCCTCCACGAACCTACTCAACGACAAATCAACGACGACAACAACAATATCGACGACGACAACGACGACAACCCCGTTTCTAGACGACTATTTTGATGCATGCGCCGTAGTCTCGCCTTTTCGACCACGTGAAAGAGAAAGACTTCGGCGCACCTAGGCCTGCGGCTTCCTCGCGACACGCCTCGCATCGCATTGATCACGGCTGAAAGGCCGCACCAGTCCGACCTTACGTGGCTCCCAGCACTGATGCCCTCAATATGGAGTCCTACTACCAGGCACAGCTCTCTCCCCAGGAGATGCAGCACCGCATGTCACAGCAGTCGGCACAGCGTGGCCAGATTCAACCCCAGAACCAACATCCGAGCCAACATCCGAACCAGAATCCGAACCAGGGCTTGAGCTCAGGCTTGCATCAGGGTCTTAACCAGACACAGCAGCAACATGCCCTCCAGCGTCAAATGTCCATGCCGATGACCTCGTCCCAGATTCAAGGTCGCCAACAGATGAACGCCATGCCTGACGGCTCTATGGTCTCGGGCGACTCCCTCGACGATATCATTCGCAACAATCGATCTGAGATTCAACGCCGGCTCAGCATCCCAAATTACAGCTCCCAGCTAGCACATCAGCACCGCCAACAACAGCAGCAGCAGCAGCAGCAGCAGCAGCAAGTCGATGCCGACAGGAGGATGTCCATGATGGATTTTGATGGCAACTCTGGCCAGTACCGGAACTACCCTTTCAGCGGCCCCAATATGAGCAGCACACACTTGGACAACAGCTACATCACCATGTCTGACAGCATGAACAACTTGAGCAACATGACGAACGTCAACATGTCCGATATGCCACCTCCCATAGACACTTTCCCCGGCCAGGACATGATGCAGATGTCCCCCGGCGGCGGCTTCCCCCAGTACTCGCCTGATGTGCTCAGTTCTATGATGCCACAGAGCTTCGCCAACATGAACATGAGCACCATGGGGGGCCAACCCAGCGGCATGAATATATATGGTTCCTCCGCCATGGAACCCCAATTTTCTCAAACTTCCCTCGATCCCGGCGGCGCAGATGTCCAGATGGCTGGATCACCCGAAGACCAGTCTCTCGAAACCAGCACAGCCGCGCTGACGAATAACATGGACCTCAACGTAAACGGTACCGAGGAGGTGCCTCCATTGACCACTCCAGAGAGCCGTCCACAGGTGCAAGCTCAAGCGCAGGCCCAGGACCAAGTCCAGCCAAAACAGCCCTTGTCATATGACCAGAATCAGACCCAGATCCTGAGCGAAAGCCAACGCCAGAACCAGATCAATGTCCCACCCAAAGCCCAGTCTGGTGTCACAATACAGACGCCAGCTGTGCCCGCGGCGTTAACTCGCGACAAATCAACCAACAGTTCATCAACACCACCGCGCGGATCCTCCCTCTCCACCCCACAGACTTCGCAGCCTCAAGGCATCAATTCGGCCGCTACTACCCCAGCCGCCGGCCCTCAGACCCCACGACTTGACACAAAGGACAAAAGTGTGTACTCCAAGAGTGGCTTCGACATGCTCAAGGCTCTGTGGTATGTGGCCACCCGTAAGAACCCCGAAATTCATCTTGGCGCCGTCGACATGTCTTGCGCTTTTGTCGTATGCGACATGTCTCTCAACGACTGTCCCATCATCTACGTGTCCGACAACTTTCAAAACTTGACCGGCTATAGCCGACACGAAATTGTGGGACAAAATTGTCGGTTTCTCCAGGCGCCAGACGGTGCAGTAGAGGCAGGTTCGAAGCGCGAGTTCGTCGACGATGCTGCCGTTTACAATCTCAAGCAAAAGATCCACGAGGGCAAGGAGGTCCAGCAAAGTCTCATCAACTATCGAAAAGGCGGGAAGCCTTTCCTGAACCTCTTGACCATGATACCCATTCCTTGGGATGATCCCGATGAAATCAGATTCTTCGTTGGTTTCCAGATCGATCTTGTCGAGTGCCCAGATGCTATCGCCTCCAGCCAAGATGCCCACGGTGTCCAGGTCAACTATATGCACAGCGACATTGGGCAGTACATCTGGACGCCACCTAATGCAGGCCAGTGGGAGCCAGAGAACGGACAGACCTTGGGAGTCGATGACGTTTCGACCTTGTTGCAACAGTTCAATCCCAAAGGTGTTGTTTCAGACTGGCACAAACAGTCATGGGATAAGATGCTCCTGGAGAACGCAGATGACGTTGTTCACGTCCTTTCCCTCAAGGGTCTCTTCCTCTATCTTTCACCCTCGTGCAAACGAGTTCTCGAATATGACGCCGCTGAGCTGGCAGGCAACACTCTGTCGAGCATTTGCCATCCCTCCGATATCGTTCCTGTAACTCGCGAGCTGAAGGACACATCGCCTGGTAGCCCGGTGAACATTGTGTTCCGTATCAGGCGGAAGCATAGCGGCTACACCTGGTTCGAGAGTCACGGCTCGCTTTTTGTCGAGCAGGGCAAAGGACGCAAAAGCATCATTCTCGTCGGCCGTAAACGGCCAGTTTTTGCGCTGAGTCGACGCAATCTTGATGCCAATGGTGGTATAGGCGACAGTGAGTTATGGACGAAACTTTCCACGTCTGGCATGTTTCTGTTCGTCTCATCAAACGTTCGTTCCCTCCTGGATCTCCAACCGACCGATCTCATCGGCACCAGTATTCAGGAGCTCATGCGTAAAGAGTCGCGAGCCGAATTCGGCCGCACGATTGAAAAGGCGCGGCGAGGCAAGATTGTGACCTGTAAGCACGAAGTGCAGAATAGGAGGGGACAGGTACTACAGGCACAGACCGTTCTATATCCCGGTGATGCCTGCGAGGGCCAGAAGCCCACGTTCTTACTCGCCCAAACGAAACTTATCAAGGCTTCGTCCAGAGCCATTGCGCCTGCCGCAACACCACCAGGAAGTATTAAATCCTCTGGCAAGAAAGGGATGCCACAGACATCATCGACTGCCGATGCAGATCCTCAGGCAGCCGGCATCGTGTCAGCACCGGCAGGCGGGACATTGGCGCTGGGCACCCAAGACGCAGCACTCGCAGCGGATGACAACATATTTGACGAGCTACGGACTACCAAGTGCTCAAGCTGGCAATTTGAGTTGAGGCAAATGGAGAAGGTTAATCGAATCCTGGCTGAGGAGCTAGGTGGCCTTTTGTCGAATAAGAAAAAGAGGAAAAGGAGAAAGGGGGTGGGTAACGTGGTTCGAGACTGCGCCAACTGCCACACACGGAACACGCCTGAGTGGAGGCGAGGGCCAAGCGGGCAGCGAGATTTGTGTAACAGTTGCGGTTTGCGATGGGCAAAACAGGTGAGGTTCTGCCCGGAACACTTGTGAAACTGCTGAACTTAGCTAACCCTTCTTTCCAGACTGGACGTGTCTCTCCCCGCAACTCCTCTCGTGGCGGGAACAGTGGCGACGCGGCGAGCAAACGGTCCAATTCGCCTCATCAGTCTTCACCACTGCATCGAGAACTGGGTGCAGAAACAATCATCCACGCCGAGGATACTTCGGCAGGCAGCGGCGCACTGAACCCGGCCAAGGTGCATGCAACGATGCCACCACCCAGCCAGCCATTACTGGAGGGGGGTAGCGGCGCAGGCATCACGTCGATTCGTGAAGAACGAGAAATTCACAATGCCCAATAGACCGCCATCGATATACTAGATAGTCCTGCGGGACACCACGCATGAATCTTGAGATACCATTTTCTATTTCCACTTCTGTCTCCTTCACGGCCACCTCTACAGAGTAGACCTGTGGCTCTTGATATGGCCCATGGGTATCCTACGCTGATTGAGGTAGCTGACATTCTATGCGGCATGCTAGCTTTGCACAATCCGAATATGCTACACTGGACGATACGAAGAACGGGCTCGGCGTTTAGGAATTATCCATGAGAACCTGAGAAGCCTCTCCTTGTGCTCGCATTACTGAGGGTGCGATGGCATGTTTTTTTTTTGGAGAAAGACCGGGAAAGAAAAGCAGCACGGCATCGTCAGGGGGTTTAGCGACTTTGTTTCGGGGTCTTGTGCTGGGTGTGCAGCGGTGGCCTTTTATGTCCACTTTGTATTACAAGACACGATTTCAATCCAAGCATTTGTTTCAAATGTTACATTGCCGGTGGCTCCAAGGGGCTCCAGGGCGTCGTCCGTCGAGGAGAGGGAGAGTTGCTGGGGTTGTCTCATATCACCAGCCACATACTTGGGACTTGCTTTGCCTGGAGGCAGACACCCTGTGATATGGTGCCTGAAATCCAATGTCGGTGCACGACTAGACGACCTAACGTTTGCGGGAAGGTGGAAGTAAAGTGATCTCGCCAGAAAGGCAAAGATCTGTACTCCTTATGAAAGCGTGTCGTCGGAAGTCCCTTGGCTTCATCGACAGGATGCGATCAGACTAGAGGGCTTGGACTCGGAAACTGATGCCTTGGTACCCAGAAGAAGAAGCAAAAAGGTAGTCTATTCCATCACGTTTCTGGGACAGCCACGGTGTGGTGGTCTTTGTTGTCTTGGCCACAGCTGTCGTCGCCAGAAGCGCTGATGCTGTAGGCAAACCAGGGAGCCGTTGTTGAAACGGCGAGGACGGCTTCTTGATCAACCCAGTCGAGGCCATCGCCACCACGTCCTGGGGCTGTTACTGCCTCTTTTGTCTGAGAACTTTTCAAACAAATCGCCTCATCCTTTCGGTCAGCTGCTACATATTGTGCAGGCTCGGGGACACCTGCAAAGCCCGCTTGATTCGGCAGTCGGACAGCGAGTCCGGCTTTTCGTGCCAGATGTGTGGTCACGGCTTCTCATCTGAAGGGGATGCTGTATGCTTCGCATGCGAATTCTAGAACCGGGGCGCCTGGTAGAAGGGGGTTCGGGTTGAGTACACTACCTTTACATCAAGATCAACCTCCAAATACTATTATTCACTCAAAGCCAGGGCTTCATACATCTAATGAACAAAGAGACCTTAGTAGCCGCTGACGAGCCGCCATGCCGGTCACGAACCGTAGAAATGCACTGCTCTGAAAGCTCTCAGGCCAACATCATATGATTTCGGTTCGTTCTATTCTACCATCCCGTAAACTGTCCCTTTCTCCACACCAGAACGAAACCCAATCTGAGAGCCGCTCACTTGGGATCAGCATTTCCATCCAACGCCGTTTGAGAATCAGAAACCAATTCCACCAAGCTGTGGGGTATCAACCATCCTACCCTGCTTATCTCCTCCCACCCTCCAAGCCGAACCATCTGCCTATACCCAAGGACTTATGATTGATGACCGTGAAACGAAAGAGATAGTCTGTTGGGAATTGGAATCAATGCCACTGCCCGAGCAAAATGTGTCGTCTTGGCATTCGAGGCCGTACCACGCCTACTATGCACTGGGACTCCTTTCAACCGATGTGATGAGAGCCGAATCGAGAGTCGCAACAAATACATCAGAACTGAGAAGAGTGCAAGGAAAAGAGTCGCTAACTGCAAGGAAGAAACGCAGTCAACAGAAATTGCTGCCAGGTGTCTGCTTCCAGGATCGCTCCCTCTTTGGGCTGTTGCCTGACATCGCTCGCTTCATTCGTCTCGTGCCTCGCTGTTCGCATACGTCTCGCAATCCTCATCATGTCGTAAAACGCCGTTCAAGTTGCGTCGAAATCGAAAAGAGCAGGAAAAAAAAGAGCAGAAAAGAAAAGCGTTCTCCGAAGCAAACAGCCTGTACAAAGAGTCGACGGTGTCATCTGTCGATTCCGTGTCACATGCGGCGTGTTGTGTGAACGCGAGAGCTCGGCGCCATGGCCGAGCTCTGTTTGGAACTTCGATAATAGGAAAGACCTTGTCGACGGCAACAGGTCTCGATATGACAAGGTGAGCTTCGCAGTTGTTATGCATGGTTACTCATCGCACTCAGCCGCGCCAAGAAGACGAGCTTTCAAAGGACTGCCAAGAACGGACAGAACTGGAACACAAGAACCATGTGGATGCGCACAGAGCAACCCATGTCGAGCCGATTTCAGATCTCAACCATATGTAAAAAGCAGTGATCCTACAGCCGATGCAATGCTGCCCGAGTGGCAGGAGCATACCCAATGGCAATGTGCAGACACAAGTCAGCCAGAGCAGGAATTTCGTCCGCCCCGAGCTATAGCGCTGAGTCTGTCCCGTCATTGTCGTCGGACCGATTAACGAATTTGTAGAACTTTGTCCAGTTATCGTGGCTGACGATGAGACAGCTGCGAAAAAAGTCAGCCGCAGCAGTATCCCCCCGCCTGACGGCCATGTCATGCTGCAGGTGGTTCTGCTGGTACATGCCGTAGTAGCGGTTGACGATGCTTCTCAGCTTGTTTGGAGGCATCCTGTCGAGGGCGTCCTCGAGATCCGGCGTGATGTCGACCACTGGCAGGACGTGGCCGTAAACCGGGTGGCACGCAACATGACTGTGAACTGGACAATCGGTAGAATCTCCTTGTGTCGAACGAGCGATCTGTTGAGGAGCCTGCTATGACTCGTCAATGAGAGCCTCGGCAAATTTGTCGAGGAAATGCAGCGTGAAGCGGCGATCCCACTGGGCCTGGAAGCGGCGGTCGCGGAATGTGGCGGACGTGTTCTTCTTGAACGCGTACAGCTCGACGATCCAACCTGACTTGAGGGCTTGCTCGACCTTGGCGAAGAAGCCCTTGGAGAATTGGGCCTCGTTACCGTCACCCGTGGCGAGCACAACGACGCCTGGGGTACCGGCAATAACGCCATCGATAAGATCGTCGGAGATCTTCATCTGCAAGATCTCATCGACGCCCTGCTCGTGCATTTTGCGGGGACTCGTCTCGAGAGGCAGGCCGTAGCCGGGTCGGACCTGAGCCTGCTCGTTCGGACGGTAGACACGCTCAAGAATGTTCGCGTCATAGCCGTGCTCAGTAAAGGCGTCGAGGGACTTGAGCTCCTTCTGACCAGGCCTGGCGGAGCGACTGCCAGCAAGAACGCGGCTCTTGATGGCGCGGTCGCGCTCAAGTATAAGCTTGATACGGGCGAAGTCAAGAAAGTCGGCGCGGCGTGAAGTAAGCGGAAGGCGCTGGCCACGCTTGAGCTCCTCCTGACAACCGATCATGATGTTGGACCAGTCAATGTAGACGTAGATACCATTGGAGTATTGAGTAGGAAAGTAGGCGAGGCTCTCTGTGTCATGAGACTCAAAGTCGGCGAGCACGAGGCGGCGCAGATCATCAAATGATGCCTTTCCTTTTTGGGGTAGCGAGGCGGCGGGACCACTCATGCGCTGAGCAAAAGCCGCGGCGCGGGCTTCGATGGTGGGAGCATATGTGCTCGAAAGGGAGAAGCTCTGGTGACAGACGTGGGATCCATGATGCGTGAACTTTGCAGCAACGACAGAACTTATCATGCCCAGAGTGGGCGAAGCTGGAATCTCGGGCTCAGGAGAGCTCGCGGGGTTGAGTTCCGGGGAGAATACGTTGGCAGGTTCGCCGTCGTTGCTTATGGAGGATTCAAACTCTGAAGCTTCCTCGTGGTGGTTAAAGTCAACGACGGTCGACTGATGGATGATCAGATTTAGGTCGTCAGACATATCGGCAGAGGTGATGAGACTGGCCAGACGGTCTCCAAGGGCAGGTTCCTGAGGGGCCAGGCCGAGTTGACCGGGGAGAGGGTCCCAGTCGGTTGTGGGATCTTGCTCGAGGCCGATATAAGTCCAGACCTCCTTGAAGTCGCCAAGGCAATGAGGCTTGTGGTTCTTGTAGAGCTTGCGACGGCCAGGACTCAAGGCGCGTTTCCGCTGGCCGGCAACCACGCGCGCGGCGGTCGTTAAAGACGGCAGCATGACAGACGGTCTTGCTGGCGATTGGAGATGATATCAGGAGAAGGTGGAGAGGGAAGGAAGGAGGTCGAGACCGGCTGGACCCATGTGAAGGACGGCGAGCGGCCTTTTGTGAATCGGAAGCGCCTACCGTACGGGTTTTCGTCAAGTCTGAGAAGTAGGTTAGCCAGTAATCGTGACATGGCTGCAATTCTGGTGAGTAGAGGGCTGAGGGTAAATTTGAAAAGTGTAGATTGTTTGAGGCTAGCTGAGAGTAGCATTGGGAGACAAAGGTTGCGGCTTTCACACAACCTTTACAGGCAGCCGTATAAGCGTGAGAGAAGGGGGCTCTTCCGAAGCGGCACATGCCGCGAAGGTTAGGGACCGGGGTAAGGGGGTGTACCTAATAAGAATGGTATGTCTGCAGACCAAGATGGCTGAGCGCCGGCCGGTGCGTGTATGTATGTGGAAGATGGAATGGAATGGGAGGCGAAAGGCGTGCGCGCAGGCTTGCGGGCGGGCAGTTAGGTGCCGGGGGGTCGATTTGTAGACAAACTTGTTTAGAGAGAGAATCCAACTATTCCACAGGTTAAGTGAATCCTGGAAGTATTAGGTCGGGGTTGACTGGGGGGTATTGGCAAATCGAAAAGGGAAGGAACGTGCTATTGCCACATAGCCTTGGGCAAGCACAATAACGGAAGGAGAATAGATGAATCACGGATAATCATGCTTGTGATAAATGCTTGGGGACCGTGTTATTGCTTACTCTGATAATGAGGTAGAGACCAGAGACTCCAGTCCAAAGCAGAGGTTTGACGATCCTGTGGAAGGGCGAAGCATGGAAGGTTCGCGATGCAGTTTGAATCGACACGGAATGCGTGGCAAGCTATGATTAAATATGAAGTCTGAGGCAGCAGGTTTCGCTGGTCGAGTAAGGCTCCCAAATGAAAAGAAAACCAGAAAGAGGTCAAGACGAAAAAGGCAATATGTGAACATCAAGATGAAGAATTGGTCCAGGTTGAGGTGAGGTGAAGGTGAGGTCGAGGGACACGACCAACGTGGCCCGTGTCCGAGTCGTGAGGTCAGGGACCAGACGAGTCACCGAACCCCACTCGGCCATGCTCATTGGCCTGTTAGTACTGCTCTAGCGCTGCGTAGTCAGTCAGGGTCTTCTACCAGGGCCGCCCGGCTGCAAGCCTTGCCACCGTCTCGACGGTCTGCTGTTATGGCCATCTGGGAGCTGGCAAGACAGTCGACTTTTTATGTACGGTCACATTGGCAAGGGGAACATGAAAGCTTGGAGCGGGCCAATTCTCACTGTCGGTACCGTACAGCTACTCGAGCCATCTCTGGCCCAATACACGCGAATGCCCTCCCATTGGGTTCATCCGCTCGAAATCTCAAAACGTCCTCGAGAGGCATCCTTGGGCACTCTCGCACCAAACGCCCAGAGCCAAGCCTAACCGAGAACAAACAAGAGGAAACAAGCAAACAAATTCAGAGGTTTAGAATCCTCCATGCCCTCCAACGCCGGGAGTTGAATACTTCATACATCGAAAGCTTCGTGGAGCCGCCTTTCTTCGTGCTGGTCAGTTCTCAACGCTCATGCTGGAGCAAGAAAACAAATCCCTCGCTCGTGACTGGCCAATCTGCGAAAGCGGATCACACCTTGACTTTGACATCCTTCGCGGCAGGCTCCTGAGAATCGGCGTTGCGGTCAGCCCTATCCTCGGCGATGTGCTTCTGGCGTTTGGCTTCCTTTTCCTCCATCTGCCGCCTCCGCCAGCGCGGGCCCGTCTTGAACTCCTCATCGAGGACCTTTTCCGCCTGCTCCGCCATCGCGAGCCAATCGAGACACGTTTTGATGTTGAGGCGGTTGACAATTTCCTGTTTCTCAGCCGCAGCGCGGTCGCGCACCTGACGCCACTTCGCGTTGGCGAGATCCTCGAGCTCTCGCTGCTTGGGGTCTAGCGTAGCGCGGTCCTTCTCGATGCGCTCTTTGCGCTGACGCTTCTGCTCCTGCTCCTCTTCGGCGAGCTTGTCGTCTCGCTCCTTGCGCTTGCGGGTGCGCTCGGCGATGAAAGTCTCGTGATCAGCGAGGTAGCGGGCGCTGTGTCCGAGGCCGGCGCTCTCGGGTGCAAGGCCCGGGGCTTCAGTCAGGATGGGCGGGGTGGTGAAGAAGAGGACCTTGCCATTGTCGTTGTTGAAGCAGAGGCGGACTTCCTCGGGGATCTGATCATTGATCTCATCGGGGAGGGTGAAAACCTCGACCGAGGGGGGGGCATTGTAGGCATTCTGCTGCTGCTGCTGAGCCGGCAGATGCTGGGGCTGATGCTGGTGCTGGTGCTGGGGCTGGGGCTGGTGCTGTTGCTGGTGCTGGTGCTGGTGCTGCTGATGCTGCTGCTGAGGAGGGATGTAAGGCTGCATTTGAACACCGGCAGAGGGGGCTATGGTGTTGCGATTGGCACTCATGGGCATGCGATGGTCAGTGTAGCCGGAGTTGGCCATGTGAGGCTGCTGCATCTGAGGAGCCTGAGCATGAGCCTGGGGCTGCGCATGAAGTTGAACCTGCTGCATGTGGGGCGCGGGCGAGTGTGGGTACGTGGGTGGATGTTGGCCTTGGCGCTGATTGTAGTGTGGGCCCTGGTAACCGCCCTGGAAGGTGTTCTGATACTGGTCGGCAGGTATATTCGGTCCCTGTTGGCGATGCATGGGGCCTTGCGACACATTGTGCTGCTGCTGGGGATACATCTGTCGAACGTTCTGGGTAGGCTGCTGCTGTTGCGGCTGCTGGTAGTTCAGGTACGGGCTGGGCTGCTGCTGGCCCTGGGCATAGTGCTGGGGGGGTTGGTGGGGGCTCAGGTGATGAGCAACGGGAGAGGCCGAAGCGTAGGGGTGTTGCGACTGCTGCTGCTGTTGCTGCTGCTGCTGCTGCTGCGCGTGGTACTGGGGTACGAGAGGCGCTGGGGAAGGGGAAGTGCCGGGAGGAGCCATGTGGAAGGGTGACGCTGATGGCGGCGGCCCGTGGAATGAGGATGTTCTGCGTCCGGTGTGCGACAGGATCGGTTGCGTGGGTTGAGAGGGGGGCGTGGGCTGTGGCGGAGGTGATTCCTGTAGTTTGTCTCAGTGAAAAGCTCTGGAGGCCAAACGCGAGGCTGCAAAAGCCGAGTCAAGTCAAGTCTTGTGTGTAACGTCAAGATTGTGCAAATCGTGTAAGACGAAGGAAACCAAGCAACCTGGGAAGAGACGGAGAAGGTAGTTAAAGAAGAGGAGAATCAAAAGAAGGCAACGAAAAGAGGGAATATTTATAAACAGCCAACAAATCCGCAATCAGCAGCCAGCCGTCAACAAGCCAGCCGCCGCTGAGATGCCGACCCGCTGCCTGGAGTTGCGCCGGTTGTCGTCGACTGTCCGTCTCCTGTAAGAACTCCGTTGGCTTACAGGTAGAAGCCGGTGGATAAGTGGATAACAATAGAAATCAAGTAAACGAGAAGCTACCGGCAAAGCAAATTTACTTCACGCAAGCACAATACAATCTAACAGAGCACAACTCGAGAGCTATCTCCACAGCAGAAGATAGCATGACCAGGAAAGACAATGACTTACGTTGGACTCTCTAGGTCGACGATGCACAGCACCAACGATTGGCGGCATGTTCTTGTATCCCCAGGTGGGCTTGGGCAGCGAATCTGTCGGCTTCGCATTCTCCCTGACGAGATGCTTGATGGGACTCGGAACCTTCTTCATCCGCAGAGGCTGCGGGAACGGATCAGAGACGTAGTCTTTCTCGCGAACTTCGTCAGGCACGCAGCTCGACCACGTCTTGATCCTGGCAAACCGGCACTTCTCCTCGTTATACCTCGACTCGCAGACGTACACGCTCTTGTCGGCGGGCAGCCCACGCGGGCGTCCCTTGAAGAAGCGGGTCACGAACATGACGAAACACCGGTCGACGACCTCCTCAATGGCATGATCACGGTACTGCGTCGACTTGGCAACCTCGTGCTCAAAGAAGTGCTTGTCCTCGCGGTGCACCGTCTGCTCGGGACGGTAGTACCAGCACGCGTTGATCCAGCGCTGGCCCTTGGGATCTTGCCAGAGCCGGAAGATCTGGGCAACAATGGGCTTCGTCAAGTCGTTAGTGTTGCGGATGTGCACCCAGTCGCCTGCGCTGTCAGCCCTTTCTTCCTTCCGTTTTGACGTCGAGATCTTGTACTTACCGACTCTCCATGTCTCGCCATTGTGCTGGACCTCGGCCAGGGGCAACCTGCCGTCGTCGGCTCGACACAGACTATCGGGCTTGGCCTTCTCCTGCTGCGCCAACAGACGCGCCTCTTTCTGCAGGTCGATAGCGGTGAGGTGGATGTCGCTGTCATCCTCGTTGAAGGCCTTGGCATTTTCAAACATCAAGTCCAGGTCCTTGACGAGGTCGTCGACGGTAGCATACTTCTTGCGCTTGAACTTTTGGCGGATCATGTCCAGGGCGATGGGCTTCGGGATGGCGTCATAGTACTCGGGCAGTTCCTGCTTGTCCGGCAGCTTCTCAAAGGGAAAGATGCGCAGCTCGCCGGATTCATCCTTGAACTTGCGCAGGCCCTTGAGGACGGAGTCTATCCGGACCTCGGCGGGTGTCAGAACCTTGGGGGGGCGGCCCCTCTTCTTGTGGTCTTCCTCCTCCCTGCCAGCGTCTGGGCGGCGCCCAGCCCTCCGGCTCTTGCGCCCACGGCCATTGCCGTCGTCGTCGGAGTCGTCATCTTCCTCCTCTTCATCTTCCTCATCGTCCTCCTCTTCCTCCCCCTCGGCATTTTCGGAAGCTTCCTCGGCAGGAGGCAGTTCGCCTAGGAAGGGAAATTCGACCTCGGAAGCGGTGAGAACCCCAGCTGTTACGAGCTTCTGGAGCCTCTCCTTGGCGACCTCCCGCAGTCGGACGGCGGCGTGGAAGATCGGCGCGCTTGGCAAGTTATAGACCTGTGCATTGTGGCAGATGAGGGCCAAGTCACGGACAAATTCGCTGGCGCTGGTGTACTCCTTTTTCTGGACCTTTTTCTATCGGGAGGTTAGCAATTGAGGACGGCAAATCGAAATGTGCGGATCAGCAGGGCTGGAGGCGTACCCTAATGCTGCTAAATGCCGTGGGTTGTTCGATGATCTGGAAGTAGTCGGGCAGCGACCGCTTGTTAGGGATGCGCTGGAAGGGTGCGGCAAGTTCCTCTCCGCTGAAGAGGCAGAGGCAGTACACGTTAGTACGCGTGTAATAGTCTTCTTTCATGCGCCTAGGAGAACTTACTCTTCCTCATACTGGCTCAGCTCGAGCTCGAGCTTGCCAAGGACAGAAAGCAGGTCGCCAGGCTCATCAGCGTCCTGCTGAGAGGCATCATCTTCGCCGTCAGCGTCGGCGTCGGCATCGGCGTCTGCGTCGGCATCTTCGTCGGCCTCTCCGTCGGCGTCCTCTTCGTCGGCCTGATCGTTCATCTCCACATCGTCTGCGGCTTTATTCTCAGGATCGTCGAGATCCATCGTGTGGCCGTTGGTCTTGTCCTTGTCCTTGTCGACCTTGGCCTCGATCGAGTCCCGCACGTCGGTCGCGTTACTGCGCGTGCCCGCCATGGCGTCGGGGGAGGACGAGATGTGGCCACTGGGACAGTCAAAACTGGCGGAGAGCTATCGCAAACGGTCAGGAAGCTCTTTCTTCGTTGTAATGAGGTTATTGGCGGCTGTGTGGACGGTGTCGCAACGAGGATTGATTCAAGACTTGGGGTTCAAGTCGAGGGTGGGTAGGACCATGGCAGAGAGCAAGCGCGACGAGGATGCGATCAGGCCGAGCCAATTCGCGACAGCGCCACAGTACATGTTTGATTAGCCACGGAAAGCCACATCCGCCACATCAAGGGTCAGGGGAGTTCAGTTCATCAGTGCTTCCTTCACATTGACTTGGTTGGTACCGATTAACCTTTCGTGAGTCCCAAATATCATTGATGTACCTACAGAGAGTTCATGTTCATATTTACGTTGAGAAGAAGGCAAGCCAAACAAGATTTGACCACTGCAACCTGGGAGGCTCCTTTACTTTGGCGAGCACTCTAATCGGAATCATTGCATTGGCCCTTAAAAGCTTCCCTTCCAGACACATCGATTGTTGTCGTCCTCCAGTGCCTGGTGTCAGGGTATATTTGGCGGGTGTATCCTACCTCCACTCTACCTCCAGGTGTTCGCCGTCCGCCATCCGCCATCCGCCATCCGCCGTCCGGTCCTCGTCATTGTCTGCTCGCTTTCTCCACAGCTGCTCTGGCCTTGCTGTTCGTTATCAAGAGCCTGCTCAATTGAGAGAGATGACAAAAAGCCATCTCCGATTGCAGACGAAGATAAGCAAGAAAGTTTCCAACCAGTAGCATCACCTAACAAGCCACCGGCCTCAGCAGCCCAGGGTCAAAGGAGCCCCAGCCAGATCTGATCGGCGGGGACTAGCGATCGACGGCCCACTTGACGCTGTGCAGAAGCGGCGACATCCAAGGTTGAACTCCAGAAGAGAGGGGTTGAGGCTGCCATCCCCCCTTGCCTGTGCCGAGGTCAGTCAGGCTGTGTGTGGCGGTGACGCATTTTGAACCACTACCAGCAGCAGTAGCAACAGTAGCAGCTACAGACGAGATCGTGACTTTACATAGTAAGCATATCGCGGGCCTGGAATCTGTGGCCGTCCTCAAACAGCAATAGTCGACAAACCGATCATTTCACTCATACTGGGCCTGAAAGCTTCGATCGCTGCTCATGCCTTCACTTCTTCCAGTCCACTTCGATCCACCGTCACGCTGCGACTTGTGACCATCATCACGACGTCCGCGCCTCAAGGCCGGAACCCAAACCAACAACTCACTCTATAACACGACTGCCGCTCAGTCATCTAGTTTATCTATCTCGTCATCACACCCACACCGTCATATCAATTCAATCAAGCCATGAGAGCCAGATACAAAGGCCCCAGTGGCACCGGCGTTCTGTCTCTCGATGATGGCGCCAGCGTCGGCCAGCTGTTCGATGAGATCAGAGCCAAGACGAGCATCGCCGACTTCACTCTCAAATATGGCTGGCCCCTCAAATTGCTTGAAAACGACCAGAAGGACAGCATCGCCAAGGAACTCGGTCTGAACGGCGAGACGTTCACCATTGTCCCTGCCGAAACAGCTCATCCGGCTCCAGCGGCGCCAGCAGCACCATCCTCCTCACGAAACGTCATTCCCGCCTTGGACATCCCTCAATCTCCGACTCAGGGCCCTGAGAGCGTCAGTGTGGCTTGGGCCGAGAGAGAAGGCACCCTGCGTAAGTTCATCCTTAATCCCTGCTCCTGATTTGCTCAATCATCAGCCCTCGTCTCGGCATGAAAACTGACAATGACAGTTCTCCGTGTCATGCCCGACGACAACAGTTGCCTCTTCACGGCTTTCGGCGGTGCCCTTCCCCGCCAGATCCCCGCCCCCGAGCTTCGCAAAATGGTGGCTGACCACATCCTCGCCCATCCGGACACCTACTCTGAGGCAATTCTCGCGACCCCCCCCGGCGCCTACGCCCGCGCCATTCAAGGCCGGGACCGTTGGGGCGGTGCCATTGAGCTCGGCATCTTTTCTGACCTCTTCGACGTCGAGATCTGCACCTTTGACGTCAAGGGCCAGACCCTGCTCCGCTTCGGGGAGAACAAGGACACCCGATGCCTCCTTGTCTATTCGGGCATCCACTACGACCGCGTCGCGTTAAGTCCGTCAGAGCCGCCGTACCAGGAGTCCACGCTGCCTCCGGAGTTAGATCGCACCGTCTGGCCCACGGATGACTCTGACGTCCTCGAGAAGACCCAGAAGCTCGTGGCTCAGCTGCACGAGATACATTATTACACAGACCCCGCCGAGATCCTCCTCACTTGCGACGTCCCCGGCTGCCAGTGGATCGGCAGCGGTGAGCGCGCCGGTAGAGAGCACGCTGAGAAAACGGGCCATGTGGCGCTGTCTGAGATCAAAGACAATGCTCTGCTGACGTGTCGTACGCCCGGGTGTGAATGGCTCGGTAGCGGGGAGACGGCGGCGAAAAAGCACACAAGCGACACGGGGCACGCCTCGCTGACGGTCATTCCGGATGATTGAGCAGGCGCAGCCCATGATTTATGACAGTTTGCGTTTAACAAGACCTGGTACGGATGTCCATGAGCAGTTCACGTGAGACTACTTTCATGTCAATGTTAGCCACAGACCTGTCAACTCTAAAGTCCGTGATTATGCTCTCGGTGTTGTCTTTTAACGTCATGTCTTGATTCGGTCATTCTCGTTTTGCTCTCACACTTAACCCATCTCGATGGTCCTACTCTTCAGCTGCTTTGATCCTCTCTCTCCTGTTCCTTGCATACTGGTCAAACGATGTCCGTGTGCGTCAATTGTGGGCCTTTGCATTGGCCGATAGGCAGCTCAGAAAAATGATATCCTACGCACCTCAAAATGCGTGGTGAACATCAGTCGCTGAACAACGCTCGTGCGATTTGACTAATAGCCAAGCAAACAATCCAAAACCCGAAGCCATATATAGAATCAACAAATAGTACGCATGGCGGCTACTCCTTATACGTCAACCCCCCGCCAAAGCTGTGCTCGCTGTTCTTCCCTCCGGCGTCAACTTTCCCCTCTGTCTTACCCTCAGAGAAAGCACACTGTCCAAGGTCCCTCTTCTCCACGGCCCCGAGAGCCGGCGAGATGTCAAACTCGAAAATGTCCATCGGCAACCCGATCGTCGTGCAAGCATTCGGAATGTCGACGATGCCGGCGACATGTCCCTGAATAGGCGCGCACGACATGAGGAGGTAAGACTGATAGTCGCTGTAGCCAAACCGGCGGAGATACTCGATGCAGCCTATTTCGTTAGAATTTTCATGACGTACAGAGTCGAGTCAACTCACGCAGGCTGGTCTGCCGGTAGGCGACTGTCACGTCCATGTAATGCTGCTTCCCGTGCTCGTCGACAGAGAAGCCCTCGAAGTAGATGTGTCGTCCCGGACCAAACTGTGGCTCGACGGGTCCGGGGATGTAGATGGGCGACTTGAGGCCAAGTGTCGCCATGCCGTCGCGAATGACCTTGAAGTTGATTGTGATGACACCCGCCATCTCGATGGCGCCGCAGAATGAGATCTCGCCGTCTCCCTCTGCAGTGCAAGCATGAGATCCATGTATCGAGAGAAGTGGGGGAAATGAGACGTACGAGAAAAGTGAAGATCCCCCACGCTGAACTTCGCCCCGTCAACGTGAACGGGGAGGTAAATCTTGCTTCCACGGCTCAGGTTCTTGATACTGTGGGCGTCAGCTCCAATCCTTTTTCTGCTTGGTGGATCAACCTACTCGCAATTACCCCCATGCTCCGGCCGCCCCGGCACTGTCCTCGCCCCTTCCTTTCCGACCTTCTCGCTCGTCGCGGCATCTGCACTACCCGCGTGCGCGCTCTGCGGCTCCGGCGGCAGGGCGACCTTGCGCTCGAGCTTGTTGGCCGCGATGAGATCGCCCTCGCGCTTGTTCCACGTCGACAGTACCTCGGCCGACGGCGCGCAACCGAGAATGCCTGGGTGAATGAGCCCTGCGAACTTGACACCGGGGATGTGCCGGGAGGTGCAGTAGATGCCCTCGAAATCCCAGATGGCCTTCGCTCTGTTCGATGTCAGCATGAGTCTTTGAGGTCACGAAAAAAGAGGGGGAGCCCGACGCGGAGGGGTAGATCTCATCCAGGAAACCGCCGCCGTTGTTTCGGTCGAAGATGCCGGTGAACCCCCATGGCTGTTCCTGGAAGGGTTGGACGTCCATGATCTCGACAAGGAGGAGGTCGCCCGGCTTGGCACCTTCGACCTCAAAGGGGCCCGATAGGTAGTGCACCTTGGTCAAGTCGACGTTGAGGACATCGTCGGCCGAATCGTTGTTACCAATCTGGCCACCAGTCCTAAAGAGTGAGCATATTGATCAGGAGAGCGAAGAACAAAACGTACCAGTCCACACATTCAATTTTAACCGTCTCGCCGTCTTTGATGGCGCCGGCAGAGGGAACTGATCGGCCAGTTGAGTTTGATGCTGGAAACCAGTAAGGAGATAAACGTACTGTCGGGATGCCATCTATTCTGAACTTCATGTCAACATACAGTCAATCAGGGCGAACGCAGAGGACTCACATGAAGCGCAGGTTGTTCGGCAGCAGATGTGTCGAAGCTCACCTTGTTCACAGTGCGGATGCCGGTTTTACCCATTATATTCACGAGTACAAAGGCCGGGTGACAGTGAATTGTTGAATGTATCTTGCGTATTGGACAACGGCCTCTCAAGGATCAAGGAAATGCCATGCGACCCTCGCCACGGCCGTCTCCGGTATAAGTAGGCGTTCAAAACTACCCCGCCCTTGACAAACTACGGATCTCGGTACACGTACACGACACAAGCGCGTGGACTGAGCCCAGCCAACTGATCTACATTGGGTCTCTGCATCGCTGGGTGTTGCAAGGAGCTGTCCTGGAGCTTCAAAGCTGTAGTGGGTGTGGCATGGAAGCTTATCAGGAGCTCCTATTCAACCCCGCACAGGCTCGCCGCCGGCGACATCCCAATCCCTGTCGGTGATTCGTCGCGGTGACTTCATTCCGCATGAGCGGCTTCTCTTCCTATCAACCGCGAAACGTAATTGTTATCGACAGATGCGGCACCTGGCGTTCGCTTCTAGCAGTGTTCTTGGAAAAAAAGCCGACCTTCCGTGTTTCGCCCGAATTCCGCTCAAAGCCGTCCGTTCGAAAGCCACTGTTTGCGACAGGTCAAGAGCCACTGCGGTATCCCATTACCGATATCAGACTCAGGAATAACCCCAAAGGCTCATTAATAGGGAGGAGGCGCTCAGTAGCTGGAATCCTCCATCGATGGAACTGGCTTCTCGCTTTGTACCTGCGCAGCATGCGATTTCGGCTTGCGATGTAGTGAGTCCAGGTTAGACAGCTCCAAGCTCAAAAACTCGTGCTTGTTCGTCCACGTCTGTTGGCTTGCCGCAAAGCCTGCAGACTCGTTGTAGGGCGGAGGAGGGTCGGTGACCTTGGTGACGAGGTAGGCCGCCGAGGCCTCGGCAATGCCGTACACAAGAACACCAACTAGCGGAATCCTGATGAGCGTGTAGAAGCCCAGCGCAAAGCCGAAAAGCAAGCCCTCGCGGTCATGAAACCACTTGCGCTTCTGGTCCTTAGTGAAGTGCACCCGGGAGAAGTAAGGCTCGAGCAGCTCGCGCATAAGGGTTCGCGACGAAAAGTAGCTCTGCAAGAAAATGACGAGATACCGCCTCGGCAGGAATATTCCCGTCCCAAAGATAATTGAGGCTGGGCCCAGACCAACCGCGTTATTGAATGTGTAGAAACTGGCGGCCGGGAGGACGAAGCGGCCGACGTAGGGGAGGTATGAGAGGGCGAAGATGGCGAGTGAGATGGCGCCCTTGCGTGCGAAACGCATGAAGAACATAGACAGCGCCTCGGCTGTGCTTGTGGTGTGGGTGCTACCGTCTTTGACCTTGTAGCCTTTGAGATTCGGGTAGTACATGTCACGGAGATGGTCGGGGCTCTCGTGCTTGTGCTTCTGGACGTAAGTCAGGTCGACCCACTGGAGCGAGTCCATGAATCTTTTCAGTCAGCGTGAGTGACAAGTAGGCCTACGATTGACGTACAGGTTGTCGAGTGTCGGCGTGACGTAGCGCATCAGAGTCATGAGGAAGAAAGGAACTTGGAGGACATATTCCTCGAGGAAATTGAGGCCCTCTACTATCTGGTTGTCCCAGGTCACTTGCTCGAGGTTCATGACAAAGGAGAGGAACCAAAGGAAGACTCGGACGCCGATGATCTAGATGGTTCAGCGCCAGGTCTACGAAAGTCTGCCTCGGCCTGTATGGGATGGCTTACGGGGATGGAGACGGTGAGGCGGATGGCCAGGCCAACAACGACTGCAGCAGCCGCCTGTTTGTAGTGATCGGACGTAAAGATGCCGGGATTCTGCAGCGCTCGGTGGGCTGCCGTGTAATCATCGTCAGCAATTCGTGTCGAACAGGCCCGCGATCAACAGGTTCAAATGCTCACCTCCAACGAGGGTCAACTGGGCGCCCCTCAAGACCGAATTGAGGCCGAAGTGGGACACATCAAACTGCTGCTTGAGCATCTCTTTGTCGACGTGCAGCTTCTCATTCAGTTTATCTTTCTCCATGATAGGGATTCTGTCTGGTATGGTGGAGAGCCAAGTTGTGTCGTTTCGAAGAATCTCATGTCCCAACTTCCAGCTTCAGACAGCCCTGACAGCCCACCAAAGCACCGAGTGTGGGTTGTCAGACGCATGACGACACCAACAGACGTAGCTTGTTGCCAATCCGAATCAAGCGAAGTGATCCGGGCGTTTATCCGACAGTGTCAAAGGTGGAGTGTCGCTTATCGAGGGGTAAGATTGGCATTCCTGAATCCAGTCTGCTCAGCGACCCTCGACATTCTTCGTACACGCCGTCATAAGAACCGGGGTTTGAGCTCGGCTGGGTGTCCATTTCGAGGAACCCTATTTTCAAATTACGGGAAATGGAAGGAGCAAATGATCTGGACATAGATTGAGTCGAAATTGCATCCTAAGTATATATGGCGAAGGGTTGAATCTATATGCGAATATGCATACATGTACATAGACATGTCGTACGCCTTTATAGACATACGTGTATGCCAAAGCACCTCGCTCAACAGAGAGACGTACATCCCTGGCTGCGACCCGCACCCGCCTTCAACAGAAGCGGAAACACCCCCGTCGCGTGTCCAAGCTCCCTCTTGCCCGAGGATCCGATTCCCAGCCTCAAACTTGCATCTCCCAGCGTTCTTCTCCAGCGGAAATCTTCGCCGTCTCGCAGTTTCCATCAGCATCTCGTGGCGAGCGAAATTGGGCGCATCTGGATTCTCCGCCCGTCAGTGAGACACGCCCGCTAAAGGAGTTTCAATTGATCGCCTTAGCGACAATCCGGCGCTCACTGAATTCCTCTGCCTCACCCCTGGAACGCCTTCGCCAGAACGCTAAGGTGGGACGAACCAGACAAGAGG
Organism: Verticillium nubilum; assembly: GCA_002851675.1. Lineage (NCBI taxonomy): Eukaryota > Fungi > Ascomycota > Sordariomycetes > Glomerellales > Plectosphaerellaceae > Verticillium > Verticillium nubilum. The sequence goes on from NMXI01000029.1 coordinate 89,776, forward strand.
GAAACCGTGAACGACGACTACGCCGGAGATCAACTCACTTGCCTTGCACGAGACAACAGTTTTGCCATGTCTTCAGGCTCACAACCGACATGACCGAATCCATCACCGTAACTTGAACAACATCAATACACACGCCCCACCTGCGCGAACCAGACCTGTCGTTCGATGGCCAACAGCGCAATGGATCGTTCCCAATCGGCCTTTCCAGCGCCTCGAAGGATCATGACAGCACCGGTTCCCAAACCTTCGGCGTCATCTCAATCAGCTTCTGGTCTTGTCGAGACGCTTTACAACCATCCAAATGTCAAGATAATTGCCTTCACAGCGTCCGGGCGAAACAGGGCGAGGAGTCCTGGTCGTGCTCCAGCTGACGAGAAACCCGGCTCCCTGCCGTCATCATCGCAGCTGGAGCGAACTATCGCTGTTGGTAAGTTGGCCTGCTCTTTGCACGGATGCCTCAATGTGTTGACAATCTTATAGGACCTTTCCAGATATACCGAGCGCCAGGCTCCGTAGCCTTCCTCAACTGCGGTTCAGCATTGCAACCTATCCTCCCTAAAAGTCAATGTTGGTGCATCGACGAAGTGTCCAACAAATTCGTCCTTCAAATTCGTCGACCACAATACTGGAGGATAGAGGTGCCAGTCTCAGACGCACAAGAAAAAGAATTGGCCTTTGCGCTACGCGGCGTCTTCGACCAGATTTTACAATTCGAAAAGACAGAATGCCCCTTTAAGCGCTCCTTCACCATAGCACTCCCAGAGAAACCAAACACGCCCGTGAAAAAGCGACCTTGGACTCCTGTACGCCGATCCATCACACCCACGGCTATAACAGTCATCGAGACGACGCCGACGCCCCCTTCTAAGACCACGAGGCGCAAGAGCGAGTCGCCCGCTGCGAGGCAGCTGAAGGCCAGCATGGAGGCCACGACTTCCCCGGAGGAGAAGGCAAAGATGCGGAACGAGGCTGCGCAAGCGCCCGTCGTCCAGCAATCGGATGTTCAAGAGTTACAGGCTCCAAAAGGACCCGCTGTTAGTTCTGTGGCTGAAGAGGGCAAGCCAAAGCATGCCGACGAAGCTTTGAAACAACAAAACGCAGCAACTATCCAAGATAACAAGGATGAAAAGAAAGATGTGATGCAAGAAGAGGTTCCGGCTACACTTTGCTCGCCCCCCGAGGATGAACCTGAGCCGGCCAAGGTCTCTCAAATGGCACCCGAGACATCGGCTCCTGAGACAGAGCGAAATCATATTCTGGTTTCGAAGAAGGTGAACGACGAGTCTGTCTACGAAACAGGAGCACCAGCATCCAAGCAGAGCCGAGATGTTCTGTCAGAGGTCGAAACCCCCCTCGCCCGAGAGCAGATGCATACTCTGCGCGAAGTGTGCGACACGGCAAAGACACAGAGCTGTAGCTCACCGACCCTGTTCCCCGTAAAGGAAGCCGAAGACCGATGGGAAGAGTCGCCGCCTTTGACAGCTATCCTAAGGAAGGAGCCGCCCAGCGTCTCTGTCGAAGTACAGGCGCCTGAAAAGGCTGTTGGATCGACGCCGCGGCCAACAAAAACGCCTCGCAGGCCAGATATTCATGACTTTATTCGCTCATATGAGCAGAAGGCGGCAGCAGAGGTTTCCACAAGCGTAGCCACAGTCACTGAGCCAATCGCTGTCGTGGAGAGTATTGCGCCGCTATCAGCCGCAGATGACGAGAGCAGATCCAATGCCAGCGAAGAAAGTGGTCCTGGGGCTGTTGGCGAGGAGGAAGCTAGCGCAGAGGTCCTTGAGGGGAGTGGTGTTGTTGGTACCCGACGGAAGAAACTGCGCGGGTTCCGGGCAGGACGCTCCCTCGCCGTTCCCCCGCAGCTCACGCTCATTACTTCGCCTCCCTCCAAGTCTGCTGCTTCCAAGCAGTCTCCGACGGGCCTGCCTGAAGACGCGAGAGGTCCCATCTCGCCGGCTGGGTCTTCCGACTCTTTTCACAGTGTTCAATCGTGGCAGTCTCCCCTATCCTCACCTGGATCGCAGCCCAAGACGCCCTCGACTTTCCCGTACCCACACGACAACATTCTGATGCCAATGCGGATGTCTCAGTACCGCGATATATCGGACTTGACTGTGACACCGGACACGAAGCGAACGTGGGATGCAGTGTCTTGTGCGACCAACGAAAGCTCGCAAGAGAGCGCCGCGACTGCCCCGGACATGGCATCCGAGATCGCTGAGCAGGCTGGCAAGGACACGTTTGCAGAGGGCGAGGCTATTTCGACTGCCATGGCGCGCCGTAGGCCCAGCATCCGCCACCGGGCGACGACAAGCAGCATATCGGTCAGTCGGGCGCTTTCACCGTTGCCGCCAGCAGCCAACCTTTTCTCGCCTACGGCGACATCAGTGAGGCGGCTGCCAACAAGAAGTCGACTAGACCTTGTGCGACGGGTGCCCATGGCCATTGTGGCCAAGACGTGTGAGATCCTTCTGAGCCCACCGAGCCATCTCATGAACCTGATGCTTCGGGTGGCGGCGCGCATCGCGGCTGGCGAGTGGCGCGGCATGATGTTCGGGTACGGCGAGTCCGGGGAGACGATCCCCGTGCAGTGGGACTACTCGGACGGCGAGCTAAGCGACTGGGGCGACGATGACGACTTTTACATGAGCCAGGCGGAGGGCTCGCGAGCGACCAGCGTGGTCGACCCGCAGGAGGCGTTCGACCTGACGGGCCGCAGCTGGGAAGTAGACTGAGGCCTGTTTGAATCTTCGACATGAGTTTTGTATACCATTTGTTTATTTTTGGTCACTCCTTTGTCTTTATAGTATGGCTGGCGTTGAGGGTTGAAAGGGGGAATTTGAGGCAAGCGAAACGCCAAAACTTCGGCCAAGGTCGCCTTTTTTCGTCGGCATCGACATTGTACTATGCGAACAACATACCAGGGAGTCACGGGGTGTTCTACTGTACTTTTAATACTGGACAGGCGGGGAAATACCAATGCTCCTGCGGGGGGCACCGTCTTTGATCTCAGCATGTAACAGAAGCTCTCAATGAGGAATGATACATCTGATTGCCACAAGTTATAATGCAACGTATCGCAGCGGACAGGCCAGTGGCGGCTGTCGTCAACAAGAGGTATGCCGTCTGGTATGACAGGCCGAGCACGACGGTCGGGCGCACAATCAGAGCCAGTCATCAAATGCCTCGCTCATGGCCTGAAGGCCGCGTCCAAGAAGTTACCGAATAGGCAAACGATGGTGACAATGTCGAGGCCGAGGGTTCGCTGGCGGCAGCAGTTTCCAGTGCCAGGCCCACTTGGCGGTGGCCGCTTGGTTAGCTTGGTCTGAGACGTCCGTATTGTACGAGGGATCCGATTGGTCACGAATTTGGTCAGGTCGACAGTATCAACACGATGGATACGATGGGTTGAACGCTCGGGATATAAGTAGGGTCTTTTTGAATGACGAAGATGGGGAGCTCTCTATTTAAGAAAACATCATGGAATCTTGACATATCTTGCACTTTTCATCCTTTCCCCTGAGAGCCTCCCACATCAACCTCCTGATATCCGGCAGAGCCTCCTTGTCAGGCTAGGGCGGCCATCAACACTATAAAGAGCGCCAACAGTGAAACCAGCGCCGCCAAGATGGGAAACGGCCACTATGGTAAGTGCAATCATTAGAATACCTGTCGTGCTGCATACTGACCGCCCAGTCGAGGGAAGCTACTACTTTTTTGCCCCAAACAGAGGGGCCGCCATCTTCTTCACAGTTGCTTTCGCAGCAACAGGCGTCTTCCATTTCTGGCAATGCTAGTAAGTGATGGTGTCACGACAGTCACTCCCTTAGCTGACGGTCAGTCACTACAAATTTTTCAAGGTGACAGGCCTTTTCGTCTTCTGCAACCTGCTGTTCGTCGCCGGATTCGCGCTCCGCATCTACGGTGCCTGGCACTACGACGACCTTGCCCCTTTCATCACAAGCATCTGTCTCGTCTACGCGAGCCCGTACGTCCTTTCTTGATCCGATTTGTCTAATTGAGTCATGCTAAATTGCGAAGGCCCCTCCTCGAGCTGGCAAACTACCACATCCTCGGCCGTATCCTCTACTACGTCCCCTACCTTTCGCCCCTCCACCCAGGCCGCGTGCTCTCGACCTTTGCCTTCCTCTCGGGCCTCATCGAGATGCTCAACGGCTGGGGCGCGAGCTACACCGCCAATCTCGACTTGCCGGGCTCATCCCAGGCGACGGGGCACGCACTCATGAAGACGTCGCTCGTGCTGCAGCTCATCGTAGCAGGCCTCTTCGTCACCCTGGCCGTCGTATTCCACCGCCGGTGCATCGGCGCGGGACTTGGCGGCACGAGGCAGGTAAAGAGCCCGCTACGGACACTGTATATCAGTGTCGCGCTCATCACGGCGCGGACGGTGTTTCGGCTCGTGGAGCACTTTGGGTTCGAGGGGATCCGGTGGGAGGGGCTGGATCCGGCGGACGTGCCGGCTGTCATTCGGTACGAGTGGTTTTTCTATGTTTTCGAGGCGGTGTTGATGCTGGCGAACACGGTTATGTGGAACTGGAGGCATCCGAGAAGGTACCTGCCGGCCAAGTGCAGCATTTACCTGGCGCGGGACGGTGTCACCGAGGTGGAGGGCCCGGGATGGAAAGATGATAGGCCATGGCTGCTGACAGTCATTGATCCATTTGATCTGGGAGGGTGTTTCAGGGAAAGGCGGGCGCAGGACAAGTTCTGGACGAGGGACGTGGTCGAGGGAGACATCGAGCGAAGGAGTCTGCGTAGTGTCAGCAAGGGCGGGATCCGGGGAGCGATGGGCAGAACAGGCAGTATGCTGACGGAAAATCGAAGGATGCCGCGATTTCAAGATTGCCTTCCAAAGGGGTAAGAATTTACCAGGCGAACATGCTTCCATGGTTCATCGGCTGCAAGTAGTATTTTGATGGCGTTGACTTGGAGTGAAGAGGGTATCTCTGGAGCACCTCTGGGGCAAACCTGCCGCAAATGAGAGACCGAAGGATCAAATTGATCAAGAATTAGCCTGTGGAAGGATGCTGGCAAGAGTGGCACCGAAATAGAAGCGAGTCTATGGAGCAAGTCAAGGAAGGGGGCACGATGTGCAGAGTGCCGTCCACGTCGGCGAGAAAACTCTGGATCGGTCCCGAGCATGTGATGAAGGAAGCTTGTAATGTTTGAGTGGCTTTCCGGGCCTCGATTTGATGAGGAAATTGAATGTCCGTGTGGGCCTGCGACTCATGACACTGAGCGTCAAATGAGGGTCATGCGAAGTCGCGGGGTGGTGACAGCCTGGACAAACGTGGTGTTGTCCAAAGGCATGGTTCCCATGGTCCATGCTTAGTTTCCATTGGAAAATGCCGAGATGACTTTCACCAACGGATGTGCTGGCTTGGCGAAAAGAATTGGCGAAGAATCACAAAAAGTGTCAATATGCTCTGGCAGGGAGTCGACATTGCTAGGTGGACGGACGAAGTGGAGGGGCCAAGCGGATGGACGAAGTGGATGGATGGGCCTGGTAGAGAGCTGCTGTCAGGAGGATGATCACCGCACATCAGGCCTAGCAAGGGGCAAAAGGGCCCAGATTGGAGATGGATAGGGAGATCAGGGCCAAAAATAGATACCGGTACACGCAAGCCACAGTCGCGCCATCGAACGCTTAGGTAAGGGGAAGGGAAAGGGGGCTTGTCTACCGACTATCCACCCTCTTACTGCCTGCTTGACAGCTTGACAGCCTCCTTCAGATGAGCTCTCCCCTGTCGTCCGCTTCTAATCCAACGACAGCACTGCACTCGCCGTCCCAGTCCGGCAGCTTGATGAAAGACTCTCAGACACCCTGGCATCGTGGCGTTCCCCAAGTCGTGCCCAGAAAGGCAGTGCCGTTTACCTTACTCAGGTTCTTACTATTTGGCGCTTCTCTTGCTCGCAGCAAGGTGCGTCGGACCAACTGCGTCAGCCAAGGGCGAGCCCAGCACAACCGACAGAGGATTCGAACGAACATTGCCATCGAACAATTGATCCAGCGACCCCCGTTCATTCGTTCTATTCGGCACCAGAAGTCGAGATGATCAGCAAGGTACCCAAGAACCATGAGCTTTCGGTGAAAGCCCCGACAATCGATCTAATAAGCCTGACTTCGTAGCGGCAACGGACAAAGAAACCAAAGAACGACAGAGCCCTAGAGACATTTGCACGTGATGTCTAACCGCCTGGGGCTTCAATGGACCCCCCGCTTCCTTGTCTCCTCGTCTCGAAACAGCCACAGGGACATGCGAGACGACCCGTCAATTACCCCTGCCCGCTGCTGCCCCTCACCTCAACGACAGATGTCAATGTTCCACCATATAACCACCAGAACCACTTGGCGACTTGAGACCTCGACATCATGTCCCCCAAGCTCGCTTTGGCTCAAACGAGAGGCTTCCATACCCAGGATCAGCGACACCCCCTCCTCGGACCCAAAGCGGGCCTTGTTGCCAATCATCGGTCCCGTCCGGTTCTCAGTCCGTCGTTTGCTCCGCCTCCAGGGATTGCCATCCTTCTCGATTCACCACCCAAACATTATTGACACCCTTGCGATCCTTCTCTTCCGCCTTCATTTCCCACATGGCCCAAGCCCCTCAATCATCATCCCGTCTCCGAGCCCGAGGCGCAGTACGACACACTTCACTCCGCCAGTTCCCAGCCCGAAGACCAGTTTCTGCTTGACGACCACGCCCTAGGCCCTATGGGTCCGAGTATTAGGTCTCGAAGCAACGTCAACGTCAACTACTGCCCTGCCCTGCCCTGGCCTTCGGCATTGCCAGGTTGATTAAACCTTGCTTGCCAACAAAAGTTCCGGCGAAGCGTCTTACGTCTACCAGTCCCACTTGATGACCCCTTCTACTCTATGTTTCCTCGTCATCGCCGACTTGAGTTGACGACTCGCCTTCAGTAAGCAGACACGCACAGCGTCTCATTTCGGGCCCACCGCGGACGGCAACAGGGCAGCGAACGTGGCGCATGCCCTCCTGTCATCCAGCTCTTAGCAGTCCAATCGCTCTGGGTCCCCGTTTGTCGGGGGCGCCCAGCTTTACCCTGCCCAGTGTCTGCCCCTGTGTCGCTATCCAAGCTCTTGGACCATGCCTACATGGCTCATGCTGTCTTCTGTTTGACTGCAGGACTGGCCATACCATACCAAGGGACACCCATTCATCCATTGATCTTCCGGGCCTGCCCTCCTTCTCGCCACAACACTAAATCGTCCCCAACTGCGCTACTCGTCCATCGTCCATCCTTTTTCGGCGCCAATCTTCGCTAGCGTGCCCGCCCTTTTGCGCCGTTTGCCGTCTTGATCGTTCCAGCTCCCCCGCCATACCCGCCATACCTAAATCCGTAACACCCATCATGACCTTACTGCCCAAGACGGATCCCTTACCACAGCAGCAACTTGAACATAAACACCAAAAGCTCCCCCGAATCCAGACCACCGCCATCGACGTCGACGTAGAGCCCATCATGGACGCTCCAAGGCCGGCTGAGCTTACCCGTCGGCCTCAGATCTATGTACACTTTGAGTTTGGCGTTTCCTACTCACCGCGGCGTCCTGGGACCAGACATAGCCTGACCTATATGTCTCGCAACTGGCGCGATCGCACCGGCTTTCCTCGCCAACTGCCACCAACGAACACCAACTACCTCGAGTTTACTTCAGTCCCTCGACAGCAGCAGCAGCAGCCGCCGCTGCCGCCGCTCACGCAGCCTCAAGCTGAACCCCAACCCCAACTGGGATCCCAGCCGCAACCACAATTGCCGCCACAAACACGACTGGTCGAACAGCATGACACTCCAACAAGACCAAACCCGAAAGCATCATCACCTCGACGTCGCCAACGGTCCATTGCTCATCCAAATCTTCCCCAATCTCAAACACTTCTCCACCCCCTTTCCGATAGGAGACTTTCACGCGCAGAAAGCCACTCATCAGGTTCATCTCACGAGCGCGGCACCTCGGCGCCACCACCCTGGAATCAGAGTCCCTGGGATGCCGAGCCGGAACCCATGGGCGCCTCTGCACTTCCGTGCCGGGTAGGCACGCAGCATGGGCGCCCTTCGCATGAACGGCGGAATACCAGCGGCGATGTGTGGAAAGCCCTGCCCGCGATCCCTACATCTTATCGTCTCAGTGAGCACCTAGGGGACGGCGGTGTGCCGTGGTCGACCGGATGGCCCAACGAGTTCGGCATACCCGATGGAGAGGACGATTCTTTCGACGATCGGGAATTTGTGCCGTTCGCCAACCAGCCGACCGTTATACAAGTCACATCAGATCCACGCAGCACGCTACTGCTCCACGAAGACCCGACCCGCGAGGCAGAGATGGAAGACCTGTCGAATGCAATGATGACAGTCGACAACGGTTTCGAGACGCAGTGGTGGAATCAGGGCCCTCGAGCCGTTGTTGGTTACTCGGAGTCTGGCGAGCCTGTCTTACGTTCGCCCATCGAGCCGGTACCAGAGGCGCTGCCCATCCCAGAAGATGCGCAGATGACGGCAAGGTCGGTTGGGTGGGCAATTGCCCAACAGCCGTACGCGAGTCTGCCGAGCACAAGCGCGGGCTGCAACTTTGTGACAGTGTCCCCGATGACGGCCACCGATGTCAGCAACCCGCAGTTCTGGACCCAACAGTCGGGGCAGCACCCACGAATGCAGCGATCTTTGACGATCCGATCCGACGAACTCTTCTTTGCAGTATGATCGGAGGCATAACACGGCATAGGGACGACCAGTAGGAAGGCGTTCCGCAAACGATCGAAACGGGGCAGCGGCGTAACTGGGAAGCCCTCGACGCAGTGTGGCTTGTTTGTATTATTCTACACGAATGAGGTGGACCGCTTGACATAGCCAGCCTTGACGCGGCCACTCGTAACATCAACCTCTGGCGAGCTTATCAACGGCCGTGATAATGAAGTGATCGATATCTTCCCCGACATGTTTGCTTGTGTTTCCCTGTTGCTCCTTTTCGCGTGAATCTGGTGTGTTGCAGGCCTGTGTCTTCGAGTGCTTCGAAGAATTGCCAGCTAACGATCGACAGACGAGACTTCTTGGGCGGCACAGCTACCGACGGCGGCGGGTGCACCAAACCATTATTTCTCCTTCATCCACCTCCACTATGGCAAGGTCAGATCATCCAACCCGCGTAAAGTGACAAAGCTCGACAGCGGGATCGTGCAACTCCAATGATGGTCGCACTTCTGTGGCTCGCCTGTACGCGTGTGTGCAGTGGCGTTTGTGATGATGAATCCTTGAGCTTATTTGTCTCAGTAGGGCCTCATGACACGAACCAGAGCACGGCGAGACCCGAGCTGGGCGCAGCAATGGCGTTTCTTGGCATACGATATACTTGTCAACGCCATTCCAAGGGTGGTCGTTGAGGATGAAATATATAGATGATGACTTGGAAGCCGCAACTTTGTTTCAGACTACCTAGTATCACACTTCCACCTCAACCTCCACCTGCGGCTCGGTGCTTAGGGGCCCGCTCATACCCCCAGCGGTCATGGCACCCGATGCAGCCGCCAGGGGTACTGCCTTCATCATCTGCATATTGTCGCCGGCAGCGTAGACACCTGTGACTGTTGTTTCGCCAAAGGGATTGATTGTCTTGAAGTCGCCATTTTCGGTAAGCTCGAGACTGAGCTGCTCGACAAAGGGGCCGTTGGCCTTGGTAAGGGGTGCATGAGCCTTTGCGTATTAGTTGATGGGCATGGTGATAAGCGCAGAAAGGAAACCAGAAAACTAACCAAAAAGCCTTCTGTTACGCGGGCACCATGTTCGAAATGCAATGTCACTTCAGTCTCGCCCGGCCCATGCTCCATCCGCGAGATCCGCCTCCCATCAACGGCAAACGGCGTCTTCTCGATGGCCGTCTCAACTTCACCGCGCATGGTCTCATCGCCGTTGGTGTAGATGGTCACCCGCTCCGCCAGCTGCTTCGCCATCCACCCCATGTGCACCCCCATGGCCGCCTGCGCCACCATCCCGCCTGTCAGCACGCCCGCGCTTTTGGCCCCGCGCGATTCGTACCCGTGGCAGTACAGGCAGTGGAACACGCTGCGGCCCCAGCAGTGGTCGAAGCCAGGGATAGGGGGCATGATGTCCGTGACGCCCGTCGCGAGGACAACCTTGCGCCCGTGCCACGTGCGCCCATCGTCCGTCACGGCCTTGATAATACCCTGGTTTGTCTTCTCGAGGAAGGTCACGGCGTGGTCGACGAATGTGGTGGTTTTGTAGCGCGCGAGGAGGTCGGCGCGGGCTTTGGAGCGGAGGGAGGCCGGGGAGGCGTGGTCGAAGCCGAGGACGCCGTGCATGTGGTCGGCGCGGGCGTTGCGGTAGAGGCCCGAGTCGAAGAGGGCGACGGTGCGGAGCTGGCGGGCGAGGTAGGCTGCTGTTGAGAGGCCGGCGGGGCCACCGCCGATGATAAGGACGTCGTGTGGAGGCATGTTTTGATCGTGTCGTCGTTGGTGAGGAAGGTCGGCAGTGATGTGATGCATCTTTGTTGAAAATTCGGGAAATCATCATGATCACCTAGGGTGGCGCTTCTTGGGCTTATATGGTCCTTTTGAGGGTAAGCCTATTGTCTCCGGGAGCAGTGATGGAAAGTCTCCGGCCAAAGGGGGGGGGGGTTCTCGGGCAGCTCAGCCAGCACTTGGTTGACAGGGCGCCAAGTCAACAGCCAGATAAACTGCTCACTGTTGTGACGAGTAGGGATGGACGAATTTATTTCAGTGCGTCAATGTTGACCTGAGAAGAACATGCGGTAGAACGGTGATGATGGCCCGGCGACGTGCCGATGTGGGGCCGGAAACAAATACCCCTGACCCTCGCCAAAAGTCTCCGGACACACAAGGAAGCCCGCGGCCCACCCAACGACCGCGCCTGAGGTCCGCAGGGGATTTTAAATCCGTTGGGAATCTTGATAATCCTGTAAGTGCCAGACGGAAGCTTTTTAAAGTCGCAATCGTGTCGATTCTTGCTTTCGAGTCTCACAATGAATCTATGTCGTCAAGTACCATACTTGCCCGTCTTTGGACAACGCCGTTGAGAATCCACGCTTCCCAGGCCTCACCCACCACCATACGGTTACAAGAGAACATGTTTTCTTGCATGTTGTAAATGAATCCACACCTCTTCGAAGCAGTCACTGCTAGGCCTTGACTCCCGAAGCAAGAATCAACTGCCTCTCTACACCTCCAGGAACCTTGACAACCTGTTCCGGGATGTGGCCCATCTCCTTATCCACCACCGCTACAAATGCTTCCCTACAGCCTGCTGAGTCAAACCACTGCCGCAAACTCGCCTCTGTAAATACGTGATCGTTCACCAAATACGCCGTCGCCACGTGCCTGCTCGTCTCCCGAAACTCTGTTGCTTCGTCCTTATGCCGAAGCCACTCCAAGACAATCAAGCGTCCACCTCGCCGCAGTCGACCCACGAGCTCCAGAATCATATTGCCGGGGTCCTCAAGATGATGCAGCGCCATGGCCACTACAGCGACGTCGAATTCATGCCATTCGGGACCTGCCAGCACAGCGGTCTTCTCAGCGGCAGAAAGGTCTGCTCGCACAGCCAGGGCTTTGCTCTCCACAAAACCTTGCTCCGCCGCCGGGGCGGCGAAGGCTGCGACCATGGAGGATGAGATATCCATACCGCGGATTACTGTGACCTAAGGTCGAAGTATCTATGCTTCTTAGCATGCACATCTTCTTTCCACAGGGCCGAAAACAAGAGGATTACCCAGGACATGGCGCCATTACCGCAGGCGTAATCAAGCAAGCGCACCTCTCTTCCTTCCTGGACCGGAACCGGGCCCAGTACCTCAGCATTAGCAGTGACGAAGCGGGCCTGCCCGGCGAGCAAGGTCCGAACCCAGTCCTGCTCATAGAGGCTCGTTGCGTGTGCGCTGGGGCGGGTCAGCTTGGCGATCCTGTAGGGCGGGAAGGGGGACATGTCGGGGACGGGGTCTAACTCGAAAAAGTTGCGGTTGAGGTCTGAGAGGGGTTCCGAGTGTTCGCACATAATGAGGTGCGGGATGGAAAGGCGCAAGCTGAGGAAGATGTAGAGGGGGTTGGGAGAATCAATGATGTGGTTGTACAGTTCCATGCCCAGACACCTAAGGAAACTTAATGTGCCAAAGGGCTATTATAGACATGGCTGAAATGCGTGGAATGCGTCAAACGACAGATTACATCCTAGGTGCGAGGTGAAATGTCTCCGGAACCGGTCACTTTTCGGAGAGTTTGCGACGGCAAACAACATTCAACACGACCATTCGTCTCAACACAACCCACAAATGTAAATGCAGACGTCCCGTGCCACAAATCCACAAGATCAAGACATGCATGGGTTAAGATTGTTTATTCGCCTGTCTCGCTTGTCCGTTTCTTCTCCTGCCCCAGCTCGCGCATGACCCATTCGTATACGGCCCACTGCACAGCGTTGACGACGAATGCTCTGACGCTGCACACTGCGAGGCCCCTGAAGAACACGCGCATGCCTTCCTCCCTGTACGCAGCCTTGGCCATCTTGACAGCCCCTTGCCGTGCCTGCGACGGCGCTTCCGCTCCCCGTCCCTCGTTCAGCAGGCGCGCCGTCTCGGACCCCTCACCAAACGCCCGCTGCGTCTGCACTCGCGTCTTGATAACATCAAGCGGAAAGACACTTGCCCAGGTGATGACACCCGCAAGGCCACCACACAGAAGTACCTTGGCCGCTTCCAGATGGGAGCTAGACTCCTCGCCCGGCGCCGCAGCCATCCATCGGGTGCTCAGTTCGTATGACCAAAAGTAGAAGCCGTACCCAATGCTGTCACGCAGCGCCGTCACGACGCCGCCGAAGTACATCCCCTTGATACCCTCTGTCCGGTAAATCTGCTTCGCGATTCCCCAGCTCGACCGTGGTGGAGACGAAAGCTGTGCGCGGCACTTGACGAGCTCTGTAGGGTTGCTGACGACCCACGTGGCGAGCCCGCCGACGGCACCAGCGGCCCACGTCGTCCAGAGACTGGACTGCAAACCCATGACGCTGTTCAGCACTGCTTCGGTTCGGTTGTACGAGACGAAAAGGAGGGCGTTCAAAGCGCCGTAGCCCACGATGGGGGCGGCCGTGCCGGTGACGAGAGCGGCTGTGCTCTCAAATTGGCGGAAATAGGCCGACGGTGTCTGCGCGGCGAGGGCATCGCGGGTCTGCAGGCGGACCTTGACGACATCGAGAGGGTTTCCGATGATGATTCCAATGGCGCCGCTGATGTAGCCCGCCCAGAAGTCGGCGGACATGGTGTGTGAGTGAATCTCGCGAGATCAAAAGCCTGTGTAGCTGTCGTATGAAATCACGGTCCGTAACAGCGACCAGTTCAAAAATAAAGTCCCCGCGTCTTGGGATCTCGGTAGTGGTTGACCTTGGCCTGAGCAACGGCAATCGCAGTGACAATGCCCAAGTAAGTGATCATCCATCCACCTCCAGCTAAGGCCCAAAAGCGCGCATTCTTCAAGTTCGGGCTCTTGGTGCGTTTTCGTCCGAGGTACCGATAGTGGGCGATTTGGGCGACAACTGCGGCACCGACAACTGGAGGCCAACTATCCGCTATGAAGATGGTGTGGCTGGCAGGAGGCGGGAGTGGAGGACCTCGGTGTGAGAGATGTTGGACAGACTCGGTGCTGGGCATGTTGGCGAGAGGAGAAACCAGGAGCTCCACTGTCTGGAGCCGAAGTCAAAGCCGAGGGACGATGATGCCGCAGCGAGAGAAGAGACTTGGTTTCCTAGTTGAATTGAGATTTCGGTGGTTAGAAAGAGAACTATGCAATAATGCCCACCAAGAGTTCTGAAGCCCAAAGTCACCTGATTCTGAAATCTCATTTCAATTGCCCGGAAGCGACGACCAGCTGTGTTCCCTCTTCACATGTCCTTACCTTAGGTAGGTAGGTACCTTGAGGTGATACTTGCGGCACGGACGTTGCTGACATAACCATATCTGACTGCCTAGACTCACGTGACTGCGTGTCGAGTGGCGACGCGCTCTTGTCGCGCTCAGATTCCAGTGTCAACAGTTCATGCCCCCCGCCACCAGACCGACTTGCCACTCTCCAGATCAACCTATCCTCCATCCATTTTGCTGGGCGACTTGAAAACCTATCGTCACTTGCACACTCTGCCAAGCCCGATCAAAGTGCAAAATGTACGCTTTACCCATGTTTTCCCCTCACACATGCCATACTGACCCCCACCAAGGACGACAGTTTCAACGCCCATCGCCAACAAGGAGAACGCCGCCCCTGGCAAACGATGGGCACCCACACCTGAATCACGCGATAAACTGCACAGGCCGTTCAAGTGCCCTGGCTCTGCTGCTCCTAGTCCCGCGGCCAATCGACCTGCGCGGAAGCGCAGAAAGGTCGACTATAAGGGTGCCGATGGCGAGAACGACGCCGACAAGCCGTATACTAACGCCGACCGCCTTGCTCTCGCGAATCGCGACGCAAATCGGTATCCCGTCTTCAAGGCCAAGGAGAAAGGCACGATATTTCGCAAGGCCTTCGCTGTGCCATTGATCAACAAGAATGTGGGCAGCTACAACCCAAACAGACCCCCACCAACCCTGGGTCTAAGGACTGGTGCCACCTTCGTTGCAAAAGCTCTGCACGACCCTAGCGGTGAATTCGCCATTGTTCTGTACGACCCCACCGTCGATGACAAGCCTAAGATCGCGGAGAAGCCCAAGGAGCAGTCGGAACCCGCGGCCACCATTGACGCCCCCCTGATGCACAAGAGCTTGGCTGAGATTCTTGGTATCAAGAAGAAGGTCGAGGGCGAGCACCCCAGGGTGCCCGTCGTCATTGACCCCCGTCTCTGCAAGGTCTTGCGTCCCCATCAGATCGAAGGTGTCAAATTTATGTACAATTGCGTCACTGGCATGATTGATGAGAGGGCAAATGGCTGCATCATGGCAGACGAGATGGGCCTCGGAAAGACCCTCCAGTGCATCACGCTCCTTTGGACCCTACTGAAGCAGTCGCCAGAGGCCGGCAAGAGTGCCATCCAGAAGGCCATCGTCGTCTGCCCTTCCAGTCTGGTCAAGAATTGGGCGAACGAGCTCGTCAAGTGGCTCGGCGCCGACGCCGTAACCCCCTTTGCCATCGACGGCAAGGCCTCCAAGGAAGAACTCACTCGACAGCTGCGGCAGTGGGCCATTGCATCTGGCCGGGCTGTGACACGGCCCGTCATCATTGTATCGTACGAAACTCTTCGCCTCAACGTTGATGAGCTGAAGCACACAAAGATTGGCCTCATGCTTTGCGACGAGGGTCATCGCTTAAAGAACGGGGACAGCCAGACTTTCAGCGCCTTGAACAGCCTCAACGTAAGCCGAAGGATCATTCTTTCCGGCACGCCAATCCAAAACGACCTCTCGGAATATTTCTCACTCATCAGCTTCGCAAACCCGGATCTGCTAGGTACGCGCCTCGAATTCCGCAAGCGGTTTGAGCTGCCCATCCTCCGCGGCCGTGATGCCGATGCAGACGAAGCCGATAGAAAGAAGGGTGATGAGTGTCTGAGTGAATTGCTGGGCATCGTCAACAAGTTCATTATTCGCCGCACCAACGATATTCTCTCCAAATACCTACCCGTCAAGTACGAGCACGTTGTCTTCTGCAACCTCGCACCTTTCCAACTGGACCTGTACAATTACTTCCTTACAAGCCCAGACATTCAGGCCCTCCTTCGTGGCAAGGGTAGTCAGCCGCTGAAGGCCATCAACATTCTGAAGAAGCTCTGCAACCACCCCGATCTATTGAACCTGAACGATGATCTGCCTGGCTCGGAAAATTGCTGGCCTGACGACTACGTTCCCAAAGATGCTCGCGGCCACCGCAATCGCGAGGTCAAGCCTTGGTATTCTGGCAAGATGCAGGTCTTGGACCGCATGTTGGCTCGCATTCGCCAGGACACAAACGACAAGATTGTGCTGATCAGCAACTACACTCAGACCCTCGATATTTTCGAGCGTCTGTGCCGTTCTCGTGCTTATGGCTGCCTTCGTCTCGATGGCACCATGAACGTCAACAAGCGCCAGAAGCTTGTCGACAAGTTCAACGACCCCGAAGGCGAGGAATTCGTCTTTCTCCTCAGCAGCAAAGCAGGTGGCTGCGGTATCAACCTCATCGGCGCCAACCGCCTCGTCCTCTTCGACCCTGACTGGAATCCCGCCGCTGACCAGCAGGCCCTTGCACGTGTCTGGCGTGACGGTCAGAAGAAGGACTGTTTCGTGTACCGTTTCATAGCTACGGGCACCATCGAGGAGAAGATCTTCCAGCGCCAGAGCCACAAGCAAAGTTTGTCGAGCTGCGTCGTTGATTCGGCAGAGGACGTGGAGCGCCACTTCTCGCTCGACGGCCTGCGAGAGCTATTCCAGTACCGCCCCAGCACCACGTCGGATACTCACGACACATTCAAGTGCAAGCGCTGCAGGCCTGATGGCAAGCAGCACATCAAGGCGCCGGCCATGTTGTATGGCGATACAAGCACGTGGAACCACTTTATCAATGAACACCTGAAGCCCATTCAGGACCTTCTATTGAGGCAAGAATGTGGGGAACCTGAGGTATCGGCTGTCTTCCAGTACATTTCTCATTAGTTGCCAGTCGAAGATAGCGTAGAGGGAACATGCGCGAGACTCAACTCACCAAGCGCCAATTTTGTCGGCATAGCGTTGAGCCTTTGAGGGCTTGTCATGCATTATGCAAGGAGTTTGGGGCCGGGTGCATTATTTAGACGTGCTTTTGCTAGATATCACGGCTTTGCTGTAAGTAGCGATCTATGGCGTCTCGATCGCCCTGATAACGCTGATTTTGGTGAATAAGGGCACTGGAATTTGAGAGAATCAGTCTAAATGCTGTAGCCGGGACCTACTCGAGTCTAGTAGTTTCACATTGTTCGATACAGTCTGACAGCCGGTTCTGGGTGGGACTATGACTACGATGAAGGCCTAGTTGCTGGCACTCGTGGTCCGATCTATCACCGCGCTGATGCTTTGAGTTTGAGAGCGATACGAGCATCCTGGAGCAATACTTTGCCATTCGTGTCGGAAGTAGAAGGACATCAGGGTGCTGTTCGCCAAAAACCTGCGACTCATGTAATGTCTGATCTGACGATACTTGCGACTGCGCTCCTTGTTGTTGCTCTCTTTCCCCACAATTAGCTTCCTACAAGGCCTATTCCATGCTATTTCATTGCGCTCAGCATCTTTCTAAAGCTCATCCTTGCCCGTACTTTCGGGCTCTTCCCAGTTGCGGCTTTTGGAGTTCTTCTCGATGACCTCTTCAGGC
Source organism: Verticillium nubilum (assembly GCA_002851675.1). Lineage (NCBI taxonomy): Eukaryota > Fungi > Ascomycota > Sordariomycetes > Glomerellales > Plectosphaerellaceae > Verticillium > Verticillium nubilum. Next base: position 107,148 of record NMXI01000029.1, read on the forward strand.
ATGCCCCTCCGTCTACGGTCGAGCGCGGCGATTTCGTCATCATAGATAGTCCACTCCGGAACCTGTCTCCTGGCACGGTCGAGCTTGGGCTCTTTGGTCTGCGGGTTATTGCACAGATCAATGGTCCTCGCCTCGGCCTGGCTCTCGTCGCTGCACCACGTCTCGCACCATAGCCACTCTTGAGGCAGGCTGTGGATGGGAATGTTGAACTGCATGTGGTTCGGTAGGTCCTGATCCAGGTTCGCGAGACTGTTGGGGTCGGCACTCAGGGCGTGATACTGCTGGCGCAGGCGGTCGCCGGCAGCGAGGTCGCGGAAGCGGCGGAGATCAACGACGTAGAGGGCCGAGATGTGGTAAGGCTGGCCGCGGAGGTAGTTGGCCCAGTACCCCTGCTTCCAGAACCGGAAACCTTCCATCTCGGTGCGCGAGTCGCACATTGGCGTGAAGCCGTAAGGCTTGCCCTCAAGCGGGTGGTTTACGAGGTCCATCATGTCAGTGCGCACAATCTGGTCGGCATCGACGAAAATAACCTTGTCGAGGGAAAGCGGGAAGAGCACGTCGAGGAAAAGGATCTTGTAGCCCCAGATCTCGCGCTGCTTCTCCTTTTGCTGGCGCAGCCAGTGTGGCCACTTGAACGTAACCATCTCATACTTGAAGCCGTATTCTTCCGCCATGTGCGGGATGAAGTCTTTGAATGATGGCGACAGGAATTGCTCGATGAACCAGAACTTGACCGTGTGCTTCGTGTTTTTCATGACGCTGACCATCATGATGTTCAGCATGCGCTCGTACAAATGGCCGCTCGCCACGGAGAAGATATTGATATCGGCGTGTTCTTGCGCAGAGATGGACTTTGCGGAGCCACCGAGGAAACTCTCGGCAAATTTAAGGCCTTGCGAGATGATGCCTCCGTCTTCCTCTTCCTCGACGTCTTGTAGCACCTCGGCCTTCTCCTGCCCGGGCTTCCGCTTCAAGCGAGGGTAGAGTGTGGTGCCCTGGAAGTCCATCAGCGCGACCTCGGTGCCCTCGTCGCCAGGCACCGGCGTCCAGCCCTGAGCACCAATACTTTCAATGGTGTAAATATCTGTAGTCTTGCCCTCCTTCAGGTTAATGTTGTAATATCCCGGATTGGCCTTGAATTGGAAGTAGCCTAGGTTCGCCATGATGATAGTGTCCGCCGAGTGCGGCTCCTTCTCTGTGCCGAGGACTACTTGGGCGCCTCTAGGGGGTTGACCACCCTTGCCTTCGCGAGAGTGGCCCTCGATGAGAATGTTTTCGAGTTGATACATGGCATCCACATCGCCTTTGACAGAGCTCAGCTTAATGTTATCCGGGTCGTGGACGCACGCCTTGGGAGCCACGAGCCACGAAGGCGGGATGTTCATGCCAGTCGTGAGGAGAGCCTCGCTCGGGAGACCTTTGAAAGTAGCACCCAAAGCGCGAACCTTGCCCGACTCGTCGAAACTAGGTTTAGAGTCGAGAACGTAACGGAAGAAGCGCTTCACGGGAAGCTCGTTGATCTCCTCCTTGGGATTGAGGAACAACTTGACATGGACACCATCAACCTCTGAGAGTACCTTCAGAATCGGAGCCCAGCGCTGGCCCTGCTCACTGACGGGGTTCAGGAGACCGGTCAAATGAATACTTGCCGTCTCCGCGTTCCCAACTTCGATAGCAGTGTATTTGGAGTCCCAAGCATCGAAAGCATTCACACGCAGCGTAGAAGCTGACTCGAAGATGCCTTCAGGAAGATCCGAGATGGTCGAAAGCGCCGTAATAGATGTCAGCTTGGCAGCCGCAAGAGGCCCGGAGAGACGATCGCCAAGGCTGAGATCCTCAAGCGCGGCATAAACAGGGAGGATTCGGGCGGTTTGCTCAAACTCGAGGAACAGCTGGAAATCATCTTCGTCGAAGGGAAGGTCCTCAGTGATAGGGCCAATCACTCGACCGTTCAGGACGAGCGCGTTAGAGCCAGGTGCGATAGTGGCAGCCGACAAGAAAGATGCGAGAGCAATCGCGTAACTATCATCGGATCCAGTCTCAGCTGCATCGAGTATGGTCTCAAGCTGCTCTAGGGTCTCTAATTCCGCCAAAGCAGCTTCAGCCTTCCTCAGACTAGCATTGATGAGCGCCTGGGATGTGCCTGTTACCGGATTGTGCACGATATCGAGACGAACACCGGGTTTGCCACGCTGGAACCGCAGGGCAGCAAACAGCAAGCTCCTCCCGCTCCTTTCTGTAAGATCACTGACGACCGTCAGCGCTGCCCAAGTCTCCTTTGAAGCCCCGGTATAACCCTGAACGACGGGAATGAGGGAAAAGAGATCGTCGTGCTCGGCATAGACCTTATCAACGTCGAGTATCTGAATGGATTTGTCGTCCTCAGGGTATATATAGCTGTTGCGACGACTGAGTGCGTTCTTGAGGAAGCGGCCGGGAACCCACTCGTCTTCCTCAATCAGGCCCATGTAGACACCTTGCTGAATCGTTTGAAGATCCCCACTGATTTTCATGCTCATCGTCCTGAGCCATCCCTTGTCTCGAGGAAGCAGGAGCCCGTCCAAAAGGAATGGTGGGACTGTGGTTCCAGCGTTCAGGCGCTTGACCCAATGCTCCGCCAGTTTGATGCGCTTCGCTTGCTCCGCGGACTGGGTAACATCGTCAAAGGAAGCAGACGATGCCTCGGTAAGAGCCTCAGACCCGGCAACGACTCGATCGAAGACGGCCTGATCAGCTTTGGAGATCTTGACATCTTCAACAGACTGCTGAAGGTAGGCTATCATTGCGTCAGGGCCATAATTTTGCACTAGGTGGTACACAACCTTGGCCTGGGTGGCCTTGTCTTCGTTCGGCGTCAGAGGCACTAAGCCGAAGCGGACAGGGAGCAGACGCTCCACAAAAGTGAAGAGGTTGCTAATAACAGTGACGTCCTCGGGGTTGGTAAAATCGACCGGGATAACCAGAGTGAAGATGTTGCGGCGGATTGAAGGCAACTGGCCTGGGTACGTGCGTTGAAGCAGCTAGGAACGTCAGCCTGGGATCTTGTTCCTGTACAAAGGGGCTTCGCTCACCGAAGTCAGCTCAGACGGCAAGTCTGCGTAGCGGGCATCGTTCTCAAGATCATTGAGCCAAATGATGACTTTGCCCTCTTCGAGATCGTCACGCCAGTCAAACCTCGGCGGTTCATCGTCAGTCTTGGCTGAAGCAACTTTGGGGTGACCCAGAAGCAAGGCGGCTTGCTGGCCAGTCAACCCAAGGTTCCGAATATTGTCGATGAGTTTCCTCTCCCGGCGAAGCATATCGACCAAGGTAAAGGCCTCAATCTGCCGCTCAATGAGCTGCACACCATTCATCCACAGAGCATTGAGACCGCTCGGGCCCATTTCGGCGCGGTTCTTTTCATGCTCTGCAAGGAAGTCCTCAGACACTTCATGCGTTGCGAGAGACGAAGAGAACTTGGGGAAGTCTTGAGTCAATTTCAACAAAGCGTCCCACGGATTTTGGCTTTGCATGATGAAAGAGGCGGCTTTAAGACCGAGTGGTGCCAGCTCAGAGGTAGAAAGCGGCTTGAGGTCCGCGACCTCCTCTTCTTCGTCGAGTACGACTTCGGTGGCGATGGACTTTTGAGAGTCATCATCTCGAGCCTCACGATCATCGATGACGATGTAATCAGTCCTCTTCAGGGCCAGTTCCACCCCGTAGCCATTGATGGGCAGTGGTTCCTGGGAACTATCTGAAGCCCTGCGATAGCGTAGTCGGTAGGTGATCTCGCCGTTCCGTGCTCTTTGCGCCAGACTTTGATGAAAATCACCAAATGAAGCTGAGGCAGGGTCCGCATAGAGAACAGCGTCGGCGCCGGTTCCTAAAACGCGATCGAAGGGAAGCGATTTGATGGTTCCGGAGACCGCAGCCTTGCGGTCTTCTAGCGTGGGAGAGCAGAACTGCGACCCTGCTGACTGGACCCAGAGTTTGCAGTCCTGCTGCTGTCCCCCAGACACATGTGATGCGACGGCGGTGTCGTAATATTGGTAATGAGCCTCAATGCGTGGCGCGGATGACCTCATGGAAAGGGCGAGCTTAAAAGTCGAGAGCGCCTCAGGGCTAGTGACATGGCCGTCGTCCTGTAGAAGCTGGAGGAATTTATCGTATAGGGCCTTGTCTGTCGATAAATCGTTGAAGTGCCCGCTGGCGATACGGTCGAGGAGTGGGAAGTAGGACGTGGCATTTTCGCCAGCAGCAGTCTCCCTGAATAGACAGATGTGTTAGTTGGAGCCTAAAACACGTTGTTATTGATTCCTACAGAAGCTCCAGAAGATACGGGCCAGCCGGAAAGGCAGCCTTCATGCCCACATTGACCGAGGGCCCGGCGGAGGCACCGACGGCTGCTAAAAGGGCGAAAGCCAGCCCCAATGGCAACTGGGATAGACGGATCATGGTGATGCTGTGTTCAGTACGAGCCTCGTGGCAAATAGCCAACTAGGGGCCGGCTTCGTCAAATCAAGCCTTCAAGGACGTTGGAGCACCGGTAACAAACTGTTCAGGTTGTAAGCTAGGCCATGACACTCTTCGAATTGCCTTGGTGGAGAGTTTCGTTCCGTATAAATCCACCATCAGCAAACAGTAATGAGGGGCACAAATCCACAGGGTATCCGAGTCGAGATTGACGTCGCCTTCACTTCTGAACACCTTTACTGAAAGAGCTGTTCCGAACAGGCCTAGCGCGACCCCTTGCTCAGGGGTCTTTCCTGGCAGAATAGCGGCACTTGTGGAGGGGCTTCCTAGGCGGTGACCGTCCCACAGTGGGCGGAATCGGATTAACGCTTGAGCGGCTCCTTGCGAAGGTTCGGACCCACAGTGCCCACACCTAGCAGATGGCCACGAAGCGAATTGCTGCTAACGGGTCGAGGCAACCGCAGGAAAGTGGCCTTTCGACATACCTGAATCCGCGATCACCGACTCGGACACTGTCATCCTACGTCCTTCCACCAGCACCTCCTTTTCAACTCTCGCGCCTGCTGCAGCTCCTCGCCTCCCTTCTGTAGCATTTTCCGGCACGATCGAAAGCCGTTCCCAAGCCTTGTCTGAGGTGCCACCTGTTGCTTCGCTGGATGCTCGAAGCTGCGGCTTCACCTCCCCGCCAAAATGTCGGCCTCGGGCAATAACATGTTGACCAAGGTATGTCGCGACTATCAACAAAACAAGGCTTCAGGGGTATTCTGGGCCAGTGCTTACTCCGTGGCAGTTCGAGTCCAAGTCTTCGCGCGCAAAGGGCATTGCCTTCCACCCAAAGAGGTGCGTTCACGATTCCATCGGCCCAAGCGCGGCGCTCTGCCCTTTCGATTTATCCCTGCTGACGTAGCTTCACAGGCCATGGATTCTCGTCGCCCTCCATTCGTCTACCATCCAGCTCTGGGACTACCGTATGGGAACTCTGATTGACCGATTCGAGGAACACGATGGCCCCGTTCGTGGAATCGACTTCCACAAGACCCAGCCCCTCTTCGTCTCGGGCGGTGACGACTACAAGATCAAGGTTTGGTCATACCAAACCCGTCGCTGCCTCTTCACCCTCAGCGGCCATCTCGACTATGTCCGCACAGTTTTCTTCCACCACGAGCTTCCCTGGATTATTTCGTCCTCCGACGACCAGACCATCAGAATATGGAACTGGCAGAATCGCTCCCTGAGTAGGCCCGCCATTCCTGGTACACCCAAATGCATGTGCTAACGTTGGATGCCAGTCTGCACCATGACTGGCCACAACCACTACACCATGTGTGCGCAGTTCCACCCTAAGGAAGACCTCGTCGTTTCTGCCTCGCTTGATCAGTCGGTCCGTGTCTGGGACATTTCTGGCCTGCGTAAGAAGCACTCTGCCCCGACCTCCATGACCTTCGAAGACCAAGTCGCGCGAGCGAATCAAAACCAGGCCGACATGTTTGGCAACACGGATGCAGTTGTTAAGTTTGTGCTGGAGGGTCACGACCGCGGCGTCAACTGGGTTGCCTTCCACCCTACAATGCCGCTCATTGTTTCCGCCGGCGACGATCGTCTCGTCAAGCTTTGGCGCATGAGCGAAACGAAAGCCTGGGAAGTCGATACCTGCCGTGGGCATTTCCAGAACGCTTCCGGCTGTCTGTTCCATCCCCATCAGGACCTGATTCTTTCAGTGGGAGAAGACAAGACAGTTCGTGTTTGGGATCTTAATAAGAGGACAGCGGTTCAGACCTTCAAGCGCGAGAACGACAGATTCTGGGTTATCGCCGCCCATCCCGAGATCAATCTCTTTGCCGCTGGTCACGATAACGGCGTGATGGTCTTCAAGCTGGAACGTGAGCGCCCCGCATCGGCGGTATACCAGAACAACCTCTTCTATATCAACAAGGAGAAGCACGTCAAGTCGTTTGATTTCCAGAAGAGCATCGAAAGCCCCACCCTCCTGTCTCTCAAGAAGCTTGGTAGCCCCTGGTCTCCCCCCCGAACCATATCGTATAACCCCGCTGAACGATCCGTCCTCGTGACGTCCACGACCGACAGCGGCTCCTACGAGCTCATCAGCCTTCCCAAGGACAGCTCTGGTGCCATCGAACCTACGGAGTCTAAGCGCGGCTCCGGAAACTCGGCCATATTTGTCGCGAGGAACCGATTTGCTGTGCTGAACGTAGCCTCCCAGACCATCGACATCAAGGACCTCTCGAACAACGTTACCCGATCCTTCAAGCCCCCTGTTGGCACGACCGATATCTACTTTGGTGGCACCGGAAATCTCCTCATAATCACTCCTACGCATGTCCACCTCTACGATATTCAGCAGAAGAAGAGCGTTACTGAGCTTGCCGTCACTGGTGTCAAGTATGTTGTGTGGTCCAACGACGGTCTTTACGCCGCTCTTCTCAGCAAGCACAATGTGACCATCGTCACCAAGTCACTCGAGCAGGTGAGCACACTTCATGAGACCATCAGGATCAAGAGCGCCACCTGGGATGATACTGGTGTTCTCCTCTATTCGACTCTCAACCACATCAAGTACACTCTAATGAACGGCGACAACGGCATTGTGCGGACTCTTGATCAGACCGTCTACCTCGTCCGTGTCAAGGGTCGTAACGTGTACTGTCTGGATCGTGCTGCCAAGCCCAAGGTTCTGCAAATCGACCCGACTGAATACCGCTTCAAGCTTGCGCTGGTAAAGAGGAACTACGAGGAGATGCTCCACATCATCAAGAACTCGAGTCTTGTGGGCCAGTCGATCATCTCGTACCTGCAAAAAAAGGGATACCCGGATATTGCCCTGCAGTTTGTTGAAGATCCCGCCACCCGATTTGAGCTCGCGATCGAGTGCGGCAATCTTGATGTCGCTGTCGAGGTGGCCAAGGAACTCGATCGTCCCAAGTTGTGGACAAGGTTGAGTACCGAGGCTCTTGCCCATGGAAACCACCAGATCGTGGAGATGTGCTACCAGAAACTCAAGCAGTTCGACAAGCTTTCCTTCTTGTATCTCTCTACTGGTGATCACTCCAAGTTGGCTCGTATGGCCAAGATTGCCGAGCACCGTGGTGACTTCACCTCTCGTTTCCAGAACGCGCTGTACCTAGGGGAGGTTGAGGACAGGATCCAGATGTTCAAGGAAATCGATCTCTGTAAGTGAACGACGATTCAAACAGCATGCATCTCACTAATGTTGCGTAGACCCTCTTGCGTTCATGACCGCCAAGTCCCACGGTCTAGAGGAGGAGTGCCAGAATATCCTTGAGGCCACCGGTCTCACTGAAGACCAGCTCACCATGCCTTCAATCGGAGAGCCTCTGGCACCTCCGAAGCCGGTTGTGCCGACCTACAAGGCTAACTGGCCCACGAAGCCAACCTCACAGTCAATCTTTGAGACAGCGCTGAACGACCCCTCTGGCAGTGCCAGCCTCGAGGACAACGCTGCTGGAGCGGATGACTTTGGTCTCGACGAGGTGGGCGACAGCGCGGCTAAGCGTAACGGCAACCTCATTGATGCGGACGACGATGAGGATGCTGCTGGCTGGGACATGGGCGACGATGTTGTTCCCGAGGTGGAGGGCGACTTTGTCAACGTGGAGAGTGCCGACGCTGGAGGTGCTGGCAGCAGCGAGGCCGACCTCTGGGCTCGCAACTCGCCATTAGCTGTGGATCATGTGGCCGGTGGCTCTTACGAGACGGCGATGCAGCTGCTCAACCGACAGGTTGGCGCTGTCAACTTCGCGCCCCTGAAACCTCGATTCCTCGAAGTATACCAGGCCTCCAGAACATATCTGCCCGCCTCTGCTGGCCTTCCTCCTCTCATCAATTACGTGCGCCGCACAGTCGAGGAGACAGACCCAAGAAAGGTTCTTCCCCTCGTGCCTCGCGATCTAGAGTTCCTCGCCACAAACGACCTGCAGAAGGGTTACGACTCGATGAAGACGAACAAGCTCGAGCAGGGTCTCAAGCTTTTCAAGGGTATCCTGCACACCATCCTCATCAACGCTGTCTCAAGCGAAAGTGAGGTCGTTGAGGCGAAGAAACTCATTTCTTCAGCCAGTGAGTACGCTGTTGCCATGGCGGTCGAGCTTGGTCGCCGAGAGCTGGGCGCGCCTGACGTTGTGTCGCAAACCCCCGAATTGCTTAAGCGCAGCCTTGAGCTGTCGGCGTACTTCACAATTCCCAAGATTGAGGTTCCCCACAGGCAACTTGCCTTGTTGAGTGCCATGCAGCTCGCGGTCAAGAACAAGAACTACAGCTCTGCGCTCAGCTTCGCGAACCGGATCATCGCCAACGGTGGCGCCACCAAGATCATAGAAAACGTGAGTATTGCTTCGACCTGACCGTCAGATAATATGTTAACGGCATAATAGGCCAAGAGGATCAAGGCGCAATGTGAACGCAACCCTCACGACACCATAGAACTCGAGTTCGATCAATTTGCCGAATTCGAGGTCTGCGCGGCCAGCCATACGCCAATTTACAGTGGCACATCGTTTGAAGAGTGCGCATTCGACGGCTCCAAGTACCACAGCAAGTACAAGGGGAGTGTGTGCAGGGTGTGCGAGGTCTGTGAGATTGGCAAACATGGCAGCGGGTTGAAGCTTTTCGCATAAAGAGTAAGGTGGCTGGGGATGATTGATGGACGAAGCAACGACTCGGAGTGGACGGCCCCGAGGAAAAGTTACTTAGAGACGAGTACAGTGTCCACTGATTTCGGGACGTCTTGTCATTAGCTAGCAGCAAGGACGTCGAATTGTTTGATCATGTCCTCCGTGAAGTGAGCTTGCTTGTGGCTAAGTGTTGAGGCAGAATTTTACATGTGGTAGCATGCTGAATATAGTCAAGTCTGGCAACGCCCCGGAAGCCTGTATTCCCACCTGCCAATGGTGGTCTGATTTATAGTACACATGCACCTCTACCGCCCCCACAACCGACTGATGGTCCCATCTAAACAATCGTCTCGAGCTCCCGCGCATAGCCCAACGTGTTCTCGATGATCATCTTGCTAAGCTCCTTCTGCTGGCCTCCTTCCTCGGCCGACGCCTCGGCGGCTTCGGGGAAGTAGATGTTCCCGTCGCGGATAAGCCAACCACGGTGCTGGGCGAACTCAATGACAGCGCCTTCCGAGTCGAGGAAGAGAAGAGACTTTGTGGAGCTGATGGGCAGGCTAGGATAGGCGCGCTCGCTGCTCGAGGCGATTTCGGAACGGATCTGGGAGGTGAGAATCTGCCCCCGTTAGTATAACGATGCTTTATCCACGAGAACAGATGGGAAGGGGGGTTACCTCAGAGAAGACCGAGTACTCCTCGCAAGGCACCTCGCGGCTTTTCATGGCCTTCCAGACGCGGTCGTAGCTGCCTTCCATGAGCCAGCGCTCGAGGCGAATGGGGTATCCAAGGTAGCGGTCTCCCTCAACGGCCTCGCCGTCGCCGCCACCGTCGCGGGTGGCGAGGCTCTCGAGCTCCGAGTGGAACTCAGCGTACCGGCCCTGGGTCAGAAGCAGGAGCATGTATAGGCCCGTGATCTTATTGCGCTCGGCGGGATTGGGTCGCAGGGCGTCGGGCCCGAGGTCATAGAAGGGCTGGAGCTGATGGACGTAGCGGGTGAAGGCGTCGGGATTGCGGGCGCGGATGGATGTGAGGGCGCCCTGCTCGTAGAGATCACGGGCGAGAGCGAGATGGGCGGTGGAGGTAGTGGGAGAAGGCGTCAGGGCGTTCAGTTTAAGGAGGGCGAGCTTGGCTTTGGAGAGAAGAGCGGAGGCGTCGGCATAAGAGAGGGAGGACCCTTGGGTCTGAAGCTGGGAGAGGATCTTCTGGAGGGCGCGATCGGCCATAGTGAGCCGCGTGGGGAGGGTATTGATGGATATTTCGGGTGATTTTGAATTCGGGAACTCTAGCTGTAAGCTGCTTGGGTGTCGTTGGTAGTCGTGATGGTCTTGGTCGGGTTTGATGCTTTGTCGTTGCGATATTGTCAGTAGTTGACGACAGCAGGCTGCTGAGAGGCTGACGAAGGTGCTGGCAGTTCAGTGAGACGCCCCGGGGTGAATCGAGCGAAGGAGCACTGCATGATAGCGTCACGTGGGGTGAGATAAGGAGCTTAGATTACATAAGACACCTATCTATTGTCGTGTTTGCACTGCAATCCCCCAGCTCCGCCCCCCCGGACACGAGAGGAGCTTCACCAGTCACAGTTCCCAGCCCATGGCGCTGAAGGCGCTCGATGGTTCTCACGGTTCTGCAGGTGAAATGAGGGCAGGGCAGATTTTGGATGACGATCCCTCAGGCGAGGCAGCTTTACAGAAGACCTACTGAGCGCCAGCGCAGAATAAGGTCCTATTTTGGCAAGACGACCGATCTATATTCAATCTTCTAGCCCCTCCAACACGTCGACAAAGCCATGTTGGACACGGCGGAAAAGACTTTGGCTCCCTGATTCCATCTGATGAATAGAAAAAAACCACGAACGCCATAGCCACCCGTTTCCTCCCCTTTCCGCAGGTGAGCGTTTGCCTCCGGCGATTGGCTGTTTGTGACCGTTGGACGTTTCAGGGTTTGAGGAGCCACCCTCCGACACTCTCACGGCTTCGCTTCTTCAACGGTAAAATAGCGACGTGGGGTGAAGTCGAGCCCGGATCCCAAGTTCGTGGGCATCGCGACGAATGCGGGAACACGGGGTAACAGCTGAAAAGCTGGCTCGTGTTTGAGCCTCCAAGGGTGAAGACAAATTGTAGATCATGAATGTGACAGTGGGCGTATTCTGATGTTGACAGCTCCCTGAATCTCCTTTGTTGCCAACAATAGAACCCTTGCTAGTATAGGACATGAACAACGCGCCAAAACGGGCAAGCCAGGTAACTGTCCGCGGGGAGGTGAGGCGGAGCGCGACGCAATACGCCTAAAGCGATGTCGAGACGCAGCTCTTGGCAGGTGGCTCGAGGTAGCTAGGGTCCGGCGTTGAAGCACACTATTGGTCGGCATGGGTGTCGTAACCCCGGATTCGGCCTACTGAGACGAGGGCATCGCGATGCCATCCACCAGCCATGGCTGCAGTGTTGCGAGAGGGTGTTGAAGTTAGTGGCTGGGGATTTTCATCACGAGGCACTTAGCCTAAGGGGTCTTGCTTGCAGGCCAGGGCCCAACTGTACGGAAGGAAGACAAGAAGGGCATTGTCAAAGTATTAGGTCATACCTAGTTGTGAATAAAGGGAGAGCAAATGGATGCTTGCCTGGGGGGGCGGAGTCCGCGGGAGCTAAAAGGACAGCTGGACCCCTTCCTCTCCCATCCCTTTTGCTGCTGCGCTGCTCTGTAGGTGCTGACTAGCGAGGCTCCTTCTAAGATCACTCAGACCGGGTCCATCCATCGACGGGCGTGCCTTTTGGTCGTGACACCTGACGAAGAACACCCTGCCTGTTGCTCCTTCCTCGAAAATTCGCATGTGTGCTTTTCCTTCCTCACCTCATACCTTGACTTCTCATCCAAACATCTGCAACCTACATCTTCAACCTGAGCCTATCAACTCAGTTGGGCTTTCCATCTCACCACCCAAGTTCTGTCGACTCGGTACCTTATTACATCGTCGTCGCCGGCTCCTTCTTGACGACTACCTAAGGCATGCATCGCTTGAGGTGCTTGGCATTTACGACTCTGCGACTAGTACCATCAGCGTGCCACCAGGAGAGGGCCATCAAGTCGTATCAATTCTGTCGTCATGGCCCAACATAACAGACCGGCGTACGTCCGCGGTGGCTACAGCGATGCGGCCCCCGCCACATCTCTACACTCGACGTCGAGCTACGGCCGAGGGCAACGCTCCCCCTCATCGAACTGTGAGTCGCATTTCGTCAACCTGCCTGCATGAACTTTGAGCCTTTCCCTTCTACTTGTTCCCGTTTCCCGGGTCGTTAGTGCCCCATGACCAGGTACTATGGCAGCCTGGCGCAAGCGCGTCGTTGAGAGAGCCAGAGCGAGAAATCCGAGAGGAGGCGGTCGGATACAGGCCACCCCGGTCCACCCTGCTGCACGCGTCTCGGCCTGCCAAGCATGCACTTGTAGACTACAAGATCCGCCGCCAGAGAGCAACACGATGTTATCGGCCGAATTCTACCGCCACCCGCCAAACAGCAGAACACACCCCTCTATTCGAGAAGTTCGCGTCTGGAAAAGGGGCTTCGTCGGAGTAGGCGCAGCAGCTGCTGCCAGTAACCTGTGTCAACCAACAAGGAAGGACCGCTCCACAGCCCACTGGACCGTGACCAGCGCCCAATGCCACATGATTCAGACATCCGTTGCGCAGTCCCATGTTTCAACGAGCCGCCCAGTGACAACAGGCATCCACTTGGCAGACAACGCCGTTACGATCCGGCTTCGGGAACTCTTTGATCTGTGCCCTACCAGACCCTAGCTTGCCTAGCAACCCGAGCCTGGCATGGCATGGCTCATAGCAGGCACAGGGGCTTGCTGGACTGCAAGTACGCCAGGAGGCTCCTCACTTCCAATACAGGGTTCCTCTGCCCCTCTCCACCCTCAAGTACAAGATGGACTTCTCTCGCTCCCACGCCCTGGCTTGACGACTGTCTCCCCCGCATCTGGTCGCATTCCTCGCTTCTGCTCTCGTTCCACTCCATCAACGCGCACTCGAGCCAGCCCAAACGTGCTAGAGGAAGCCCTGTGGCAGCTGCTTGATTCCGGTTCAACTGCACCTCGCGTTCGATAGTCTCACTCTGCTCGACTGCCCCTCCCCGCAAAACCCGAATCTCCCCCTCCTGACAGGGACCTCCTGACAAGCACTTTCGCAACTCCCGTTGGGCGTTCGTCAGCACTGTCAAGCGCCAGTGTACGGTACTTTACTGCCCATCCTCCCTCCCACGTAGAGCCACTCCCTCCTCCACCCACCAACCCAGGCGCCCAACGACCGACTGTTCCCCCCCGCTGACGCTGTTTCTATTTATGCAGACCTCCAGCCTCAGCCTCACAACCTGTCCCAGGCTCAGGCATCGGCACCCGATATGCCCCAGTTCGGCGCAACTTTTGTTCCCAGCGGCTTCGATGACTATTACATGCCCGAGGTCGTCGCGCCTTCACCCCAGCGGTACGTCAACCTATCCTGATACTCCGAATGAGGGCTCGGCCATGCTCGCCGTGCTATTCCCCTCGACCTCTCCTCAAAATCTGCCCTTGGCGGGGGAACCCCTCGAAAGGCCCAGTTTTGGCGACCCCATGGCCTGCACTCCCACCTTCGTCCAATTGCCAAACTCTCGCTGACACTGCATTTTGTCTCTTCCAGCATAACGCCGCAGGTCCCTCAGAATATGCAAGACGATCTTCAGCGCATGGAACTCGAAGCACGCGAAGCACCCCGACCCGCAAACGACGATAGCTCCCCATCCAGCCTCTACAGCAACCACCCTCAGCGACAGTCCTCTCTGCGCGGCCCTCCCGTCAATGCATACGGGCAAACAACAGACGACGACTATTCCGCTCTGCCGAGCAACACCGCCAGCTCAATCGCCACCATGTCGCACTCCGGCGACGCACCCTCCTTCTCCCCGTTCCCAAAGCTGAAGGGCGAAAATATCCCGCCAAGCGATGAAGACAAGGAGGGTATCTTGTGGAAAGCCCGCGAGCATGTCCTACATTCAAATAATGTCTCTATGCAGCTCTCCTGGGCGCGCGATACCCTCTCATGGGTAGAGATCCTTCAAGACGCTGCCGTCAGGGAGGCAGATGGCCAACCCCGCCCTCAGACCCCGAAGGTTGAACACACCCTACGACTAGACGCAGTTAGCATCGTCGACTATCTCGCTGGGCAGGATCATCCCGAGGCCATGTTCATCAAGGCGAAGTGGCATGAGTTCGGCAAGTTTGGCGTCCGTCAAGACAAAAAGGAGGCTTACAACGGCTACAAGCGAGCCGCAGCCCTGGGCTATGGCCGCGCTGAGTATCGTATGGGCATGCTGTTCGAGAGCTCCAACGACTTTACACAGGCTGTCGAGCACTACTACGTCGGCCTACGCCACAAGGACTCTGCAGCCTCATATCGCCTCGGCATGATGAGCCTCCTGGGTCAGCATGGGCAACATAAAGATTATCAGCGGGGGTTGCAGCTCATTAACGAGGCTGCCGATACCGCTGACGAGGATGCGCCACAAGGCGCTTATGTCTACGGTATGCTACTGTCGAGGGAGCTTCCTGAGATTAGCATTCCCGAGTCGTTCTTGCCTCTTGACCTGTCGCTCGCCAAAATGTACCTGGAGAAGGCTGCTTACCTGGGGTTCGCTAAGGCGCAACTGAAAATGGGTCAAGCCTACGAGCTGTGTCAGCTTGGATGTGAGTTCAAGCCGGCCTACTCCATCCACTACTACGGCCTGGCTGCGCAGCAGGGCCAGCCGGAGGCCTCACTCGGCGTTAGTAGATGGTTCCTCTTCGGCTACGAGGGCGTCTTCAACAAGAACGAGCAGCTGGCCTATAAGTACGCTCACGACGCTGCTGTAGCCAAGTTGCCAACCGGCGAGTTCGCCATGGGCTACTACCACGAGATCGGCATTCACGTCTCCAAGGACCTCCGCCAGGCTCGGCACTGGTACGAGCTCGCCGCGGAGCATGGCAATAAGGATGCGGTCGGCCGTCTCGAGTCCCTCAGCGAATCCAAGACCCTAACGAAACAAGACCACGAAACGACTACACTCACTAGAATCAAGTCTGTTCACGGCTCACAGCGTGGCAAGAGACCAGACCGCTTCAAGCAGCAACCCAGCAAAGCGATGCCAACTGTTACCGAGAGTGCGCCGACGACTCCGATTGATAGGCCGTCACCTCGAGTTTCGCCTCAACCCTCCCCAGGACAGCAACCAACGCTGGTTCAGGATGGGCTGGACTACCCTGACCCTTCACGCGCGTCAGTCCAGGTCGCCAGGGGGCCTGCATTTGGCGTCAACCTTGACACGGGCTTGGCCATGCGTCCCAAGTCGGCTGCACCATACCCTGAAGACGACAGGCCTGCGCCCCTCAATTATGGCGGCAGATCACCGTCCACGGCACCATACCCTGAAGATGACATGTCTTCGAGGCATCTTAGCGCCGGTAACCTTCGATCTGCCTCTGGCCCTCACGCTGCCGGCCCACATGCCGACCGACCGATGAGCGCATTTGGTATCCGTCCAAACTCGGGAGATGTCAGCAGTGGCAGGCAGCCCTACCACAGCGAGGGCATACGTGGATCGCAGTCGATGGCGAACCTGGTCCCAGCTGGCGGCGATCCTCGCGGCCGGCCAGCCCAGGGCCCTGGAGGATACCGGCAGCCGAGCCCTGGCTCTGGAGGTGGCGGATACAGGCAACCAAGTCCGGGCCCCGGGGGCTACGGCCGCCAGGAGATGCAGCGTCCTTCAACGGCACAGCCTTATCCCGGCGGCGGCGCTGGTGGTCCCGCTAGCAACCCGGCTGTCAATAAGCTTAGCAAACAACAGCCGCCTGTGGGCTACAATAACAAACCGCAGCCCCAGGGTCCGTATGGTGGTGGTGGTGGATATGGTCATGGGCCCGGCCCCGGCCCCGGTGGACCGAACAACTACGGCCAACCCGGCTTGTCGTCGCACCCGCAACCTGGTCGTGAGTACGGCGCGCGTACGTCATCTCGACCCCCTTCTGCCGCGCCTGGCGCGGGAGCTCGACCGGAGAGGTACGACTCGATGCCAGTAGGCAGTCCAGCGAGCGCATCGCGGATCTCGACGGGTCCTGCTGTCGGTGGGCGGCCTCCGGTGGGACGCCCCGATCTGGAGGGTCGGACCGGCAGCGCGCCGCCAGGGTCGCAGCCACGACCGCCGGCTCCGGCACCGGCCAAGCCGACGAAACAGCCGAGTCAAGGCCCGGCCACCTTTGAGGAAATGGGCATTCCCCAGGGCAAAGGCGACGACCAATGTGTAAGTTGAAAAGCTCGCGGCCCGCACTCGAAATCATTGCTGACCCAGGTTTTTAGATCCTCATGTAGATGCGTTGTTGCACGATAGATGGGGGAGACGGATGCCAGCAGGCAAGGAGGATGTTCATGTCCCAGCATTCAAGACGTTGGCCCTGTACGTAGAGAGGGAGTTTGGAGAGCGGTCGAGAGATGGCAGGCCAGGACCGAATCAGCCGTTACGAGGCGTACCAAAGGAGAGGATTTCTGTAAGTTTTGACTCGCCTTGTGATTGTCAAGTATCTGAACACGAAATGCGTCATTGCCTGCAAGTGGGAAATAACATGACGCACGCAAAGGGCCCTCTGTCAGGGTCTTTCGGACTGGTGGGGCGTTCGGGTGGCCTGATGGAAACCCGTCGCGGCCGATTCGGGTTCATTGGCGAGGGGAAACCTTCGAAAACCTTCGCAAGTAACAAGATGCTCTCGGTGGGCTTGCGGGATGAGAGACCGGACTGGGCCGGCACACAAACGGCCACCCTGGCCGGATGAGGCAGGCGATGTTGGTTGTTGTGTCACTTGTGACATGTTGCCCTGAGCCTGGGGCGGGGGGCCACTTGGTATGCTACGCTGACTCGGGGCTGGGCCGCGGATGGCAGCTCGAGCTGCGGGGTCCTTGCTGGCGGGCTATCGCGACCTTCCCCATTCGAACTCGATCTTCACCGTCGTCTCGTCAAAACATCCCAGCAGCAAATGCGACAGCTCGCCGTTCGCCATAGCCATCTGTGGAGTTGCAATCCAGGACGGCTGCGGGGACATGCAATGTCGAGCTGCAGCCTTTTGGAACGACAGCTACAAGAACACGAGATGATGGCCACAGTATTTGAACCTGTTTGCCGCTGCGGTTCCTTTTCCCTCTCCAGCGCAATCTCACAGCTTTGCGACCTGCGACCATGAAGTTCACCAATGCTCCCCTGGCGGCGGCGCTTCTGCCCATCGTGGCCGCGCAGACGAAGCCCTGCCACCCGCCCGTCGACTCGGACAAACTCCAAGAGCTCATCAAATCGGATGCGTAGGTGCTCTCCCTCGCCTTTCTATCTCTCTGGTGCAAGGCAAGCTGACCTTCCGCCCCAAGCCTCATGAAGAATCTCGAGGTGCTTAACGACATCGCCTACGCCAACGGCGGCCACCGCGCCTTCGGCTTCCCTGGTTATGCCGCCTCGGTGGATTACATATACGGCGAGCTCGAGAAGCTCAGGGGCTTCAACGTTAGGAAGCAGGATTTCCCCGCCCTGTTCGTCGAAACCACGGCCAAGGAGTTTTCCGTCAACGGCGAGGTTTTCCGCTCTGTCGGCCTGACCTACTCGCCCAGCACGAGCGCTGAGGGCGTCGACCTACCCATCATCCACGCGCCCACGGGTCCGGACGGCTGCTCCGCCGCCAACTACGCCACCCAGGGCATCGATGCCAAGGGGAAGATCGTCCTCGTCGAGCGCGGCGTATGCCCCGACCGGACGACCTTTGCTGGCAAGCTCAAGGCCGCCGCTGCCGCCGGCGCCGTGGCTGTGGCCATTTACAACTCGGACCCGGCTCAATTGACGGCGGGCTCGCTGTCGCTGCCTAACCCCATCGAGTACGTTCCTGCCTTGCTCATCGACCAAGGTCCCGGCCGTGCCATCAAGGAGCGCCTCGACGCGGGCGAGGAGGTTACGGCGCACTTTCAGATCACGCAGCTTATCGAGGAGCGCATCACGCAGAACATCATCGCCGAGACCAAAGGCGGCGACGCGAGCAACGTCGTCATGGTGGGCGCGCATCTTGACTCTGTCCAGGCCGGGCCGGGCATCAACGACGACGGCTCCGGCACGACGCTCATCCTCGAGCTCGCCAAGGGTCTATCGCGCTTCTCGACCAACCTCAAGGTGCGCTTCGCTTGGTGGGGCGCCGAGGAGAACGGCCTTTGGGGCAGCAAGTTCTTCGTCAACAATATGACCTCTGCCGAGGTTGACGACCTGCTGCTGTACGTCAACTTTGACATGGTGTCGCGCGGGTTCTTTGGTGTCTTTGACGGCGATGGCGCGGACATTGGACCCGGTGGCGCCCCGGGCTCCGAGGCCATCGAGAAGCTCTTCCTCGACCACTTCGAGTCCGAGGGCGTCGAGACGCGTCCTGTCGGCCTGACGGGCGGTACGGACTACGTCCCCTTCCAGCAGGTGATCAAGAAGCCCGTCGGTGGCCTTTTCACGGGCACGGGAGCCGAGCAGGATGCATGCTACCACCAGGCTTGCGACAACATTGAAAACCCCAACCCCGAGACGCTCTTCACAAACGCAAAGGCCGCGGCCCACGTGATCAGCGTGCTGGCGACAGACGGCGTAGAGCTCGTGCCCAAGACGCTGGTCAACTCTACTTCGTTTGCGGCCATGCGGGAGGTTCGAGATGAGGGTCTGCATGTGCACCTTGAGAGCATGAAGGCGTGTGATCACGACATCATCTAGAGCCGGTGCCGGCTGGGCGCCCAAGTTTTGTTTATTGGAGATATCAGTGGAGTTGAGGTTGTGATGATTACTGTGAAGGGGAGGCGTACCAAAAGGGGTTGTTGGGACATGAGCGGTGATGAGCTACGATGCGACTTTGTAGAAATCGTAATCCCTTGTCTGATGAACTTATCTTGCACTGACGTTATGTGCTTTTGCTATGATATGCGCTACATGACCGTACGATACGTTGTCGGCAATGATTCTGAGATGGTTTGCATTGCGCACACTCAGGATGCACGCTCGTCGACCCCCTCGCGAGCGCCAGCCAGCTGGCCGCGACCTCCGACCCCTTTATCCAGTTCTACAAACCAACGGCCAACTATCACCCAATCTTCGAATACCTCTTAATTTGGACCATTGATTTTACGATGTTCTTACCTCAGGCGGGAGGCTCTCCAAGTCTTCTAAGCGCCTTGTCAGTCTCGGCGCTGCATTTCCGGCTGCCTACATGGAAACATGAGGACCTTTAAGCACACATATCATGGGCATCCAAGAAGATGAAGTCTTCAATGGGCTAGACACTTCATGCAGAAAAGGATATTGACAAGCGCCAGTGGCTTGATTTGTACAAGAACCGGCCGTTTCTATCTGCCCATTCGCCATCATCGTCGCCATCATCGTCCCCATCAGATAGATATACCTTGATGGCATCCACGCTGCCCATTTTTTAACACCAAGCTCACCCTAATCGCAATCACGACTGCAACGATCATGCGGTCAGGAAAGAGAAGAGGATTGGAAAGGTGACGGAAAGTCGGGACTCGGAATTCGACCGCGTTAGCCACGATCTATCGAGTTTGACCTGCACTGGCAAAAAGGGTTGCATGGGGAAAAGAAAAAAAAGAAAATGCAGCTTGCGCGGCCCGTCACGCTCTCAAGCATCGCCGAAACTTGTCAGGTTGACTTGAGTATCAGATTTTCAGCTACCTACTATACAGCAAACTACGCAAAGCTACAAACGAACTCGCCTCTCCAGACAGAAGGGCCATGTGAGAAAGGCCGAGACAATGCTTGAGCCTTTAGAGATCACTCATCTTCACTGTCAGTTCCGTACTCGGAAGTATTGTACTCGAACTCATCCTCATCAACATCGACGTCTGTGGCAACATTGGCGCCCATGTCGCCTACTCCATCATAGTCGTGAATGATGTGGTTGGCGCCTTCGGCCTCCGCAGGCCGCAGAACGGGCGCGAACAAACGATCAACCGTCTCGTGCTCCGCCAGCCGGAAGAACGCGTGATCCTCGTGCATTGCTTTTCCCTGGGCTATGAATCCCATGGGTGTATGGACAAAGTCTTGTCCGCGACGTCGAATGTCGAGCCATTCTTGCATGAATGTCAGGGGCTTGCTAGTGAGAAGTCTAGCATATGCCTTATGCTGCAGCATGTCTGAGCTGCCAGCAATTGAGGCATCACCTGTTTCTCTGGTCTTCTGCAAGCTCTCCTCCGAGTTCGAAACCTCGTGAATGTTGTCCGCTAATTTGACGTCGTGGCCGCCGTCGACGGAGGCAATTGCGTTGTCAGATACTTCATCGGAAGAAGAAACCTCTTCCACAGCCATGGCGCCCTCTTGAATACCAAGAAATTGGCATAGCGGACCGTATTCATCCCACTCAAAGTACAGGCGGCCAGCATAAATGCCGAGCTGAATCTTCAGCCAGAGAGGTGCCTTCCAGCCTTCCGGCAGCGAGGGAGCGCTGAAGAAATCTAGACGGCCGAAGTGAAGCATCTTGCGTGTTATAGGCGCGGCGTACGTGAGGAGGTAGACGGGCGCAGGCGACTTTTGACCTTGCATGATAGGCAACAATAGCTCGGCTTCTTCGGGAATGATGATCACAGCTGTCTGGGTCAAACTACTCCAAAGAATCCAATTGACGGGTCGCTACTTGGTATTAGCAATGGGGAACATTAAGTCAAAGGCCTCACACTTACGATGAAGCTGTCGACGGCCAAGTCGATACCGAGTTTGACCGTTCGTTCAAATTCAGCAGAGATGAATAGTTGTGGTTCCGTAACCTGATCTGACACTCTGAATCTTCTGCCTGTGGCAGTGCGAGCCAGAGATTTGAATGCAGGTACCAACACATGAGAGTCGGCGGGTAGTCGGCCGGTTCTTGCAAGGGTCTCGATCTCCGAGTGCAGTCCTGGAAAGGAGTAGGCCATGTACGAGAGTGACTTTTTGACCTGGCGGACAGACTCAACCTCGAAAGCAACTTCTCGTTCTTGTTCGACCTCTTGGAGCGCCGAGGCGTGAACAGCCCGACCTGTATCTTGGAATCCCCTGCGACGAGCCTCGAGGTCGCGCATGTACTCGACGAGTTGCAGGTCAGTACTCGCAATTGCTGCGCCGCCAGACTTCTGTCTAGGCCTTGGCTCATAGAGTTGTTGCAGACTCTGCTGCTCCGATTGTTTGATAGAGACGGTATACTTCTCACGTTGGTCTTTGCAAAGCAGGAAGTCCGGGTAATCAACGACGGCTTGCTGCCGACGACAGAAATCCACGCCTTGGGAGTAGAAAAGTGGCTGAAGCTGCTCAAGGCCATCGCACGTATTGTCAAGAAGCCAGCAAATTCTGTGAAAATTTGGTCAGGGGATCGCACGCGAGACATGCCGGAGAGAACAGCTTACACATCGTGTGAATCAATGGACTCAGATCGGCTTTTCCCCTGTACATCTAAAATGCTTTGATGAACCTCTGGAGGAATGAAAAATGTGACCGACTGAGTTGTGGCTAGTTGTCTAAGGCGCATAGCGGCTTGAACTGTATGGTCCTTCGTCTGGCCAAGACCCAGAGTCAACGCGCCACGTGCCTTAGCAGGCAACTTGAGGTCGGTACCTCGGGTATGTGCCTAGCAAAGAGTTGACGTTAGTCGAAAAATGAATCTGCACGCTGATCAAATACATACCTCGTCAAGGTAGACAAGGCAGTCACTCAAGTCCTCGCTGAAGGGAGAAGCAAGTAGTGGTGTCGAAAATCCGGCGCTGGTAACAACCCAGGGCTTGTTGAGCTGGTCGAAGTAAAGTGCTGCTGGTGCACTTGCGTCGATCTCGAGCCACTTGCGCGCCAATTCGAGGTTGCTCATCTCAAGAACAACCGCACCTGCATCAATCAAGACCCGGATTTTTCGTTGCTTGAGCATCAATAGCAAATCCGACTCTGAAGCTCCGCCATAATTGTTCTCGATTCTCACGCACTCCCGCGATCGACCATGTAGCAGGTAAGTCAACACCTCGGCGTTAGTGTGTGCTAGTGCTAGAAGATCTGCCTGCTTGATGTTCAGTGGCAGCATTGTGCGGTTGTCGTTGGTGCCACTGAAGCCAGTCGTCAGCGCCTGAGCTTGCTGGGCGGCGGTAGCATTGATGGATTCCGCACAGAACAGCGGAATGTCCCAACCGTTGGATTGCAGTTTGACGGTAAATTGCTTCGCATGACGTGGGAACACAAAGTTGTTCATGAAGTAATGGACAACTACAGTATTGTGTCGAACAGCACGCCAGATTTCGTTCAACTGCATTTCATCATCCACGTTGATAGAGTTCCATGCTTTCAGAGAGTCCGGAAACCGATCTGCACTTTGTGTCCACTTATCGTACTCTGTGGAAGGATCATCCGACTTGAGAACGTGCTCGAGGGACTGCTGGAGCTGCTTGAGGTTGATGCCGTCGTAGTAGAAGGCCAGACAGGTGAGCAAGATGGCGACGTCAGGGTGGCCCCATTCAGATTGGTCGCTGGGAACCCCTTTTGCGTGGAAAGGAACAGCAATCGGATCGCGCGAGGGGTGAAGGCCGTACTGCACGTTCCAGCGCTTCTTGAGTGTCATCATAAGAATTCGATTGACGAGCAAGCCTCGAAGGAGGTAGATCGTCTGTTTGACGTGAGGCCTATCCGGGCACATGCTGCGGATTCGATCTAACGTCGATCGTTGAAGTTTTCCGCCTGCAACGCTGCCAGAAAGGAAATCTTTGATGGCCACGCGATCACTTACTTGAAGTGTCTGCATAGGCAAGATACCATCGACTCCATTGACGACGTCGGTTGTCAATCGTTGGATCAGAGCCTCTTCGGCGTCCGATCGGAGGAAGTGCACGAAAGGAAAGCCCTGGCCGCTTCGGCGCACTACTTTGACAGATTGGCGAAAAGATTGACAGAGGCCGTGTAGGTGCCGATCCACAAGGTGCAGCACTGCTTCGGCAATCTGCCACCGATGCGGATGTCCATCGACAGTGATCTGGGATCCAGATGGATAAACCAGTTGTGTTCGCACGGCGAGAGTGTAGTCAGATTCATCAAGAATATCACGACAACGAGTCTTCAGCCAGGAATGAGTCCTGATCATAGGTCCAGCCTCCGCGACACGGTTATCAAGGAGACGTTGCAGACCGCTTAGCATGAAGGAGAGGTGGTGCTCAGGCTGACAAACCATGACGGCTGCATTTTTCAGGGCATCCTGATGCAATCGAAAATAAGCACGGATCGCGGGCTCATCTGTAGGGGTACGGCGTGAGAACGGGATGTGTCGAATCTGACGGTAGAGAAGCACGCCGAGTCTGCACTGCAGCAACTGAGCTGTCTGAAGCAGGAGCGCCTTCGGTACGACAACTCTGACAAGGCTCTTGCGGTCCGCAAGAACTACTGACGCCATGGGAATGATGCAGGATGTCTTGCCTGGAAGTAAAAGGTCAGTCTCAACCCATCTTGAATACAAAACGCGGGGATGATAGTATACCTTGTCCCATGTTCATCTGCAAGACAGAGTTCTGTCCAGAGACTGGTGATATAGTCGCAAGTGCAACATCAACTTGATCTGGTCGGATGAGTAGGTTGGCCTCGATCTCGAGGAGAAGCCAGTCTGGGCGATCTGCCGGACGCCAATTCGTGTGGCCAGGGTTCGAATCTTCGTCACTGTATCGGCCCTTGTCGCCCTTGAGGACAAATTCATTCAGACGAAGTTGGCGTTGCAAATTGCTGACAGCAATACCAAAGTCGACGAGCCCTTGACGCATGCCCTTGCCATATGCGGTTGTTTTTGCCGTGCTTCGAAGCTGCTCGAGCAACGTGACCGTACTGATGACAGGCCACAAATGTCCAACCTGGAGCCAGCGAATGCGCTGGTCGGAGCACGAGCTACTAGGTTGACTGAGCGACATCGTCAAGTTCTTTCTTTGTCTCTCAACCTCCGTTTCTGCAGCTAGTACGTGCCGATGTGTGAACGTGGTCTTTGGCTTATGGTTTACCTCCATCTGCTTGCGTGCCTGGCCAGCTACGAATACCACAAGGCTGCTTTCCAAGTCTTTTGCATATTCCCGTCGCACTGCAGAGGCACTGGATGAAACTTTTGCAATGATTGCCTTCAGCTCATGAGTAGGGTCGGTGAAAAGCAGAGGGGCGCAATACTGATGTGGTACAGAAAAGCTGCCAGAAAGGCCTGATCTTACGTCCTGGTTCGAATACTTCTTTTCTTCGACGGTCTGAGAGCGGCGATTGGATGCTCTCACAGTAGTCCATGAGTTCGAGGGAGAATCATCCGTCATAGGGGTTTGATTATATTCTTCGGCATCATGGTTAGTGTCTTGGCCCTGGTGCCGGCCATTTGTCGTGACTGGGACGCTTCCCTTCACGCCATCTTGACCGAGAGGCTTGAACAAAGCGGTACTGACACTGGGTAGAGCGGGAACCAGTATGGCTTTTTTCAGCAAGTCTTCTCTCAGAAGTAGGACCTCACCGCCCCGTACTCGGACTGAAAATGTCTCTTCGGAGGCGATGAAAGCGGGAGGTACGTAATCGTCATCAGTGTTGCGACGAGCCATGAGTTTCTGGACCTCCTCCAAATGGATGGAGAAGCTGAAATTTCGGTGCTGACGCCGCCACTCAGGACGGAGGGCCGTCATGACACCTTCCAGGTCAAGGAGTAATCCCTTTGACAGGTGAGTCACGACAGGCTCAGGAGCTGGCCATTGGCGTAGAAGGAAATTGGCTAGAAACCTGCAGTCCTCCTCTGCGCGGGTCTCCCATTTGACGCGGTCGATCTGAAGCTTCCTCATTGCCTTTGCGCTCGCGAACTCGAGTAGTACGTCGCGATCGTCGGCTGGGGCAGGCTCCTTGAATGGTTGGATCATCTTCCGCAAGCCGTTAAGCTGGGGAACCTGGCTTGGCTGGAATCCAACGTACTCCTCCCAACTAGGTAACCGAATTGTCCGGAGCTCTTCGTACATGGCGAAGGCGACGAGGGTTCTGATTAGTGGCATCTCGACTGACAGGTTGAAGCAGACTGGGGCGAGCAGGAAAGTGAGGGCCCAGGGATTTCCAGCCTGCTCACGGCAAGCTTTCACCAGCGCGCCCCACGACTGCCGAACATCAAGCTTCAGACGATCGGTCAAAGCCGCTTTGTCGAAGGCGTCGACGTAACCGATGATGACACTGGCTTGACACAGCGATTGGGCCAAGTTTTTCACAGTGGAGATCTTGTCAGGCCACGCATTGATGATGTGCGCAACCTCAAGGACGTGGTTGTGACGGATGTTGCTTAACTTGATACAGTCTCTTGCAGCGTAAGGCTGGTCGCGGACAAGCAGAAGGGACTCGTGCTCGCTTCCCAAACGACTATAAAGTTGACGTCTGAACAGGCCTCTGGTATGAAGATGCTGGTTTCCAAGTTGTGGGAGCATGCTCGAGAGACTTGAAGAACTTGAGTTCTGAGAAAAACGACCGAGATTAAGTGACAGATCCATGATGTTGTCGACAAGAAGCCGAAAGGCTTCATGGTGCATGGCCTCTGTCCCCGCGGTTTCACCCCAAAAGTCTGTTTTCATCACCTTCAAGTCTTCGGGATAGTAAACACGTCGAGGACTCAGCTCTGCTAACTTAGCAAGTACTTCCACCGAAGGCGGAGTGAGGGGCTCCCAGGGCTGGCAAATGGCGGAAGATAGCCAGTGAAGGGCTTCCTCGGTGCCCGTTCGATCTGTCAAAGGGTCTGGCAGGATGAATGAGGTGTACGCATGGAGCTGGGCCTTGGTGTATAGCAGCATAGGCTCGACTGCACAGTCAAGCCGTCCCAGTGTCTTGTTGATTTTGAATTTACCAAACCGTCCACGGTTATCTTCTACCACGTGGGTCAAAACATGGCAGCCCATCTTCTCAGTTGTGATGGTGCCGAGAGGAACCAAGATGCATCTTTGGGAGGCATCCTGCGTATCGCGGCAGACGAGTTTGTTGACGAGACCGTACCATGTGCCCGCTTCTTGGTCAGGATCGATCTCGCAACCCAACTGTGGAGACTGAAGGAGTTTGTTTGAATTGACGAAGAAGTAGAGCTCTCGACGTTTGATCTGAACTGCAAGAGTACCGTGCCGTGGCTGCGTCACTAGGAGACGGTGCTTCTCCTCGAAGCCCTGGAAGATGCGGCATATGCGAACGAAAAGTGGCGAGTAAGGATCGACAAGATTATTGATTTTGTTATCGCGTCCAAAACGAGAGCAGCGCTGCGAGTTCAGGCTCAAGATCCACTGATGTTGGTGAATGCTCCAGGCGCCCTCGGCAGAAGGCGTTATGTAGATATCTCCAGAGCGCAAGTCCCTGTCCCGCATTAGTTTAAGTTACTTTTCAAACGCCAAAGTCAACTTACATCCAGTGTATAGAGTTGTCGATGAGAGGGCCGGGAAGGTCGAAGTAACCGCCGTTGCGAAAAACCTCTCGATCCACAAACTGATAGATGCAACCATTGCGAGCCGCCCTCACGGCCAACTTGCAGTCGCTGAACCCGATGTGAACCTGGAAGCCCTTTGGCTTAACGTTGCTCACCCACTTTTGGCCCACCCCCCCATTTGGCCCACCCCAAAATCCCTCACCGCCACCCCAACCCCCCTTCTTCAACCTCCGATATCTTTACCAATTCAACAGCAATTCCTTCACAATTCTGAATCCTTCTACCTTAGCCAATAATGCCTCGATATACCGAAGACGAGATCAACTAGGCCCTAGAAGCTATCACAAACGGCAACTCTATCCGCAAGGCCTCTTCCAGATAGGGCATACCAAGGTCTACCCTCCGGCACCGTATCCAAGGAACCCAATACAGGAATATCGCGTTTTCTAGCCAGTAGAAGCTATCCCCGACGCAGGAAAAGCATCTAGTAGAATAGATACGGATCCAGGCTGCCCTAGGGCTCCCACCGACCTATTCCTAAGTCAGAGAGTTTGCAGACCGTATCCTAGGCTTACGAGGAGGGCCCCAGACTATCGGAAAGAACTAGTTTCAGGCCTTCCTGCATAGGAACCTATCTATTAAGGTCTAAAGAGCTAGGCCTATAGACTCGCAGCGTATTAACGGGGCGTTAACTAACGTTATTAGGAACTAGTTCCGTCTCCTAGCTATTCCTGAGATCAGGGCTATCTAACTAGCCAACCGCTATAATATAGATAAGACTAGGATCCTCGAGGGCCGCGGGTTAAATAGCCTAGTTCTAGGCTTAGTAGAAGCCTAGAATCTACGTAAAAAACAGCCTAGTTCGAGGGCCTAGATATCGATCCTTAAGTACGTTAACGTAATAGGCTCTACGCTACCCCCCTTAGTTATATATAAGGGAAAGTCAGTCTAATAGTAGTAGTTTCCTCTAGACCTATAGCCCTATAGTAGTTAGAAGTTTACTATAACCGAAAACGGATAGACTAATAACGATATAGCTATATTCTAGCTTAAGGAGATCTTTATCCCTTCTACGTAACTAACTAACCCCTTAATAGCTAGGCTTCTTATCCTAGACGGTTACGGCAGCTATAAGATAATAGAATTCATATATCTCTACTATAGTAATAATATCTATCTACTATTTCTACCTCCCTATACGTTATACGTCCTATAGCCTCTTAACTAGTCGATTTTTAGTCCCTTAAAGGCAGCCTATCGGAAGTAGCTTAGATACCTTCCCTAATAGAACGACTCTACGATAGTAGGTAAAAGGAACTTCCTTACCTACTATAGAAAGGCTCGAGAATTAGCTTTTTCAGCCCAGAATATACGTAGTAGGTAGAAGTTAATAGGTCTTTAGCCCGTATCTATAACTAAGCCCCTCCTTAGCTATCTACTACTCGAGAATACTAATAATGCTACTAGGGTAGCTAATCCTACAATAGATAAGGCTATTAGGTCTAGGGCTATCGAGGAATACGAGAAAGCTACGTCTATAGTTACGTAGTCGACCCCTAGGAAGTCAGTTAAGCTATAGGTCTAACTAGCCTAATTTAATAGCCTAGACCTACCTACTAATACGCAACGGCTTCTATTTCGTAAGGTTCAGAAAGGCTTTAAGGAAAGGGACTGCCTCTTAGCTACCTAGGAACGTAGGATTCAGGTTCTAGAATAGCAGCTAGAACAAGCACGACCTAGGAAAAAGAAGAGGGTCCGGATCAGCCCAAATTCGAAGTTTGCCGACATTAAAGCTATCTACAGGGCTCAAATCGAGGCAGGCGACAAAGAAGATAGCATAGGTGAAATCAGCGGCCCTGAATTACCTAGTAACTCAGAGGACTATATTATCGTTGCATCGGAACGGGTCGTAAATTCGGGTTGAAGGGAGGTCTCTGATTCCAGGGGTGGGATTTTTCGGTGGGCCAAATGGGGGGGTGGGCCAAAAGTGGGTGAGCAACGTTAATACACAGGGTGTACTGTAGACCGTACTGATTGGAGGGATATGTCAGGAGAGAATGGTCTCCGAAGAGCTCTCTCAGCGTGACTCCGTGTTCTGGACGTTCAGGGAGTTTCTAGATATGTTAGCCGATGAACGTGACATTAGGAAAAATCGATGAAGGACGCTCGAGGACAAGGCGAAAGACTGAAAAATAGCCCTTCAACTTACCCCGACTGGACTATTTTGCACTAAAAGCAACCCTGCGACGTAGTTGTAGTCGACCGTCTGCGAGACCTCATGCTCACTGGCCTTGGCAATGCAACTCATCCAACCCTGATGGGTGAAGCTGAATGACGATAATTGGCGAGAGTATCCATCGGGTTCCGGCCATACGGCGCCAATAGCGCGCCGAAAGGCTTCTGGGAGAGCTTCAATGGAGAATCGCAGCGAGTGACTCATGCGTTGCGCCAATTTGAACTCAGAAATGACAGCGTTTCGGAGCAGCATCGGAAGACCGCTGACCTCGGGGGTTAAGTTGTCTTGAATGGTGATGCTGCATTCAAGGTAGGCCTGAAGCGATTCCTCGTCCATGATGAAACAGCTGTTGCCATGCTCTTCGAGATATAACAGGAACGTGCGTTTGCAAAGGATGGCTGCCCATAATGCGTAGTCTTGACACCTTCGAGCTGCCTGCGTGTCGCTCGTTCGGTATGTCTCTGCCCGCAACATTTCGACCCAACGGAGACACACCCCTCTTACTTTAGTGAGGAGTAAACGAGCCTTCTCGCAAGGAACTCGGAGGTCAGCTGCATTGGTAAGCGCGTGCGTCCGCAGAAGAAGGGTGATGATGGTGTCCATCAGATGCGTCTCACGCCAGTTGGCTGCCAAGCTGTCGATCCTGGTGGACATCTGTTCCAGCAGCTTTTCTGCGAAGTTCTCGTTCTGGAATATCGAGTGCACCTGTCGGTGTAGATTGCCGGTCTTGTCTTCAGGTCCGGCTTGAAGGGCAAGATGGTGCATCATGATCTTGGTGGCTTCATTCGAAAAGTTAAGGTTGGTCGAGCTAAGCTCAGTCAAGATGACAAGCCAGCGCCGTGCTTTGCCGGAGAATAAGGTCTGAAAAGCAAGGAACTCATGAACGTTGAGCCCCGGAGGGCAGGTTGCCTGACTTGCCAGGATTTCGTATGAGGATGGACCTTGGCCTTCAACCGAGTGCTTGGAGTCCATGACTTTGCTGAATGGCGAAGATTTTGGGAGTCGAAAGGCAACCTGATGGGCAAATATGGGCCGCAGTCTCATGCGACCCGGCCAGCTTGATGTGGCTTGGTCAAAATAGGCCAGCTTCAGTCCGTTGGGCCGGCAGACACCGTCTCTACCCCCCTCCCAGTCGACAGGGAAAGGCATCCCTGCGTAATGGGTCAAAAGGAACGACTTGGTGGTGGAAGCAAGAGTGAGGCTCCCTGGTGCCGTAACGACGAAAGTTTTGAGTTGCGCATAGTCAGGGAGAACGCATTTCGGCTTGACAGCAACGTTCTGCTCAGGCGACGCAAGACGAGAGAGAAGCAGCCAGGTCGTGTCACGATACAGACTGAATGTTGGAGGGCAGGCCAGCTCAAAGATTGCAACCCTGGCGACGATGTCGTCGGAAGGTAAAGAATGCTCATATATTGAGATACGAAGTCTCTGCGTCTCGGACTTCATAGCGCAACGTGGGCAATCCGGTGCATGCCGTCCCTGTCGGATATTGTTGGCGGCAAGAGTGTTGTCCTGACACTCAGTGACATAAGTGCATGTAATGTCATCGATGCACTTAGTAAGCCTGTTGTAGTCAACAGTTTTACTGCGCCATTCGGATTCTTTCTTCTTTCGAAGCAAGCTGGCTGCCTCTTCGATGTCGGCTCGCAACCCGGAAAACTTATCAGCCTCATCCGACTCCGTGAAGAAGCGTTCACCAAAACAACCTTGGGCCGGGTCATCGAAAAGTGTGCGGCGGATTTCTTTGTCAGGTACGCTTCGGATCCTGTCATGTAGGTAAGTCTGGATAGCTTGGAGGCGCTTCATATCCGCGAAGTGTTGCAAGAGCAGCAGGTCTAGCATCTGAGGATAGAACACCGGGTGGAAGTCTCGTAACAGGGGAAATTCCTCGCATGCAAGACTGTCAATGGCGACCCACAGTTCCATGACGTTGAGAAGCATGATACTCTTTTGCTCAGGGTGATGGTCGTAAAGGGGCAAAGCCTCCGTAACGTAGTTCGTGATGGCTTGAGACATCGTTCTCATGGGATGCTCGCGGATGTCGGTGATGCTCAGCGTTTTCTCCATCTCGGCAAGACGATGTATACGGCCTTGGAACTCGCTCAGATGTGCCTTGGCTGCCTGCACGCGATTGCGATCGGAAGACTTTGAGGCACGAGAAGAGGGCAGAGCTCGGAAAACAGACTGACGGTAAGCTTTCTGAATGGCCTTCAGGGGCTGCAAGCTGAAGCGCAGCTCCAGACGAAGATCGGCAGGCTGGGCAAACTTCGGCAGCATCGGTATTTGCTTCAGAGCACCAGCTTTCTCTCGGGACCATATCGAGGCAATATCAGCGTTGACCTTGGCAATAGACTTGTCAAATCGGTGTCCAAGCTGGCAGAATAGGTATCGATATCGAGAAACACTACCAGCGTCTGTGCAACGCTCCATGTCGACGTCGAGCTTGGCTAGGCGTCGGCAGAGCTTGGATCTGAGGAGGGCCACACGCTGGACGGATATATCGCGATCCAAGGCCCCGTCGAGAAATTGAGCAAAGACGACACACAGGAAGAACTTGTACTCAGCACGGCCTTGATCCCCGCCGAGGGCAAGCGAAAGATGACGTTGAATGCCGACGCGCAAAACAAGCCAGAAAGGGAGGCGACGCCACGGCTTAGAGGCTTTGTTCCAGCAGACATCATCACGAATCCTCTTTTTCAGCAGGACGGGGGCAACCCTGCGGCCGTTCTCTTCGAGAATGGCCATGAGGAGGGAGCTAATGATGGCGGGTTCTCCTGTGTTTCGGTACTCGTAGACGGCAGCACCAGCTTTGAAGGAGAAGGCAGCAAAGTCTTTTGTAGCCTCCATAGAGGCTTGTTCGAGAAAGGTCGACAGGCTGACGAGAAAGTCCTCATCCTGGAAAACATTCGAGGGGATGGCAACAGCGGTTCCGGGAAAGTCCCACTGGAGAGCGGCCTCAGTGGCGAGAACATCTTCGTTCTTGGGACAGGCCTCGAAGGCTTCGAAAATAACGCAAGACTTGAAGACGGGGCTAAAGGGGGTTAGATCCGGAAGGAGAATGGCGGGGAGGAAGGGATGGATGAAGAGAGTGTGGGCCACTTACTCGTGATCACGACGAATAAGCAGACCTGCATTTTGGCTCTGAACGTGGATAATGAGAGTGTCTGATGATGATATGCAACGAAGGTGCTTGAGAAGCTGGGTTCTGTCGATGCGACTGTCCTCGTTGATCTCGATACAAGCCTTTAGGGAGCGACGAATTGTGTCCCAGAGGTCACTGTTGGCGTTGTCGGGCAGGCGAGACAAGGCATTTGTTACTTCGATGAGGCGTTCAAGCAAGGCAAGTTCGATCATGCTAGGCTCGGGGTCGGATGACTGGGGTAGGTGGGAGGGCAACACCAAGTGGTTATACAGAAGGCTGTCGATGGAAGGAGCAGCTCGGGAAAACGGCGGTGGTCTGCCACTTCCACCACTGTAAACGTTGGCAGCTATATTGAAAGGCATGCTGATTCTGGCTGCTGCTGCTGCTACTGACGGAAAAGGTGACCAAAGTCGAACAGAAGCTTTCTGGTGGCAAGTGCGGAGATGGAGGTCCTAGTTGATCCTGCCGATGATGGATGGTGGGTGACGCGACAACTTCAGCAAGTGCAACGCGTCACCAACAGTCAAGTCGGTTGGGACTCAACAAAACGGCGTTTGCGCGGTAGGAGTTTCCTTTAAAGAAGGCAGGATGGATGTTCTGGGAAATAGATAAGGAGGACGGTTCAAGGCTGGAAGCAGTCGGGTGGTTGCAGGTTAGAGTTGCTGCCGAGGTGGTCTTCGTTTCGTTTGGTGACGGGAGTTGCACCTGAGCAGGTGGAGAGAACAGGCAGGCAAGATCAACTAAGGTACCTTACTGAGTTAGTGCGCACGGGAGAAACAACAAAAGGTGAATGTCAAGGCAGCAATCGACAACAAGCGCAGGCACGAGCGTGTTCAATCCGGCATAGATTGTCAATGTCAACATGGAAGTCCACTCTGTCCTTCAGGCAACTGGCAGGTGGCCAGATACATAGATCGACGGGATTCCGGGATGGAAGGACATGAGAGAGCATGATCAGGGCGTTGCAGGGAGCTCCAGTGTGTTCACTTCCCTGACCATGTCTTTCGTCAGGGTACCTGATCATCACCGTGCGCCGGGGACCGAATTGAACCAGCTGTCCCTTTTTAATACGCCTGATGTCGCGTCACACCTTCACCCAAATACCCTTCCCGAGCTTCCGTCTCTTCACTTCTCTCGCAGCAATCAAGCCGCCCATGCCCAACGCCATACAGCTCCCTGCAAATGCCTGGGCGCCCATATACCTGCCTCCCATGCCCGCGATGATGGCTCCTGCGATGGGGGGCCCGGTCAACACTGCAAAACTGACTATCGTGAACACCATGCCCATTCGCGTCCCCTGTTTTCGTGGATCAGACGTCAACGCACTGAGCCCTGCCGGGAACAGACTCTGGATGCCGCCCGCTGCGATTCCGTAGAAGATGGTCCAGGCGTACAGGCCAGGCTCCGACGACACGGCCATCCACAAGAACGCCAGCAGCGAGCTGATGCCCGCCATTGGGATGAACATGTTGAGGGTTCCGAGCGTGTCGGCGACGTAGTTGGGTAGCAGTCGTCCAATGACACCGATGCCGTTAAGGAGAAGGAGCAGGTTCAGCGAGTTGATATAGGACAGGCCTTCAATGTCGCGGGAGTATGATGCCAGGTAGAAAAAGGCGAAGTAGACCCCCATGAAGCACTGTCGTTGTCAGCATGCCGAATTGTGAGCCAAATGAGTTATCACTACTACTCACCAGAAATGACCCCAGAGCGTAGAACGTGTACTCAAGCTCCTTGAATGCTGCCCACTCCACCAACCTCCCCGCTTTACGTGGAGCTATCCTTGGCTTCAAGAAGAAGAAGCTCACGACCAATGTTGCCAGCTGGATGAATCCAATCACTCTCGTCGTCCAACCGAAACCGATTCTCGGCAGCAATTCTCTTACAATGCTCGGAAACACCAAGCCACCCGTCGCACTGCCACACGCAGAGATGCCGATTGCCAACGCTCTCTTCTTCTGGAAGTACGTCGCAAGCAGCGAGAGGCATGGGCAGAACAGGCATCCATTGCCGAGACCCATGCAAACGCCCTGGGCAAGGAAAAATTGCCAGTACTGCGTGCAGAAAGACGTTGCGAAGGTGCCAGCCACCACGAGTGCGGAGCCCGTGACGAACAAAGCACGGAAGAAGCCCGCGTCCGTCAGACGACCGGTGAAGGTACCAATGAAGAAGAGCAAGAAGATCTCGAATGAGCCGATCCAAGAAATATCGGACGGCGGTCGGCCAAGAACCGACGTGTAGTGCGGTTGGAATGCGCCGAAAGAATTGATGACACCCCTGTGTCCAGGTCAGTCAGGTTATTTACCCGAACAAGCAGACAACCATACCATGTGTTCATGATGACAAAATGTCCGCTGAGAACTGAGAGTGGTACGATTGTCAGCTCTATCGCATAACTCAGTATGATCATAGCATCACTTACCACACATCCATGCAGTCAATCCTCCGTCTGGTGGTGGCCCTGGCACAACGCTCGATCGCGAGGTCATTCGGCTGAGTACCCGACCGGCGATGCTCGATGTCTTTTGGTTCGCATCATGTTCACGTCGGCTAACCTCTCCTTCATCGTCGCTAGTGGTGTCGCTTGAGGCATCTAAGCCCTCATTTCCCCTTCTCGCGTGCCCAGTATCTGGGCCTGAACCATCTCGGGGATAGTGGTCTAGCTTCTCGGTGTCGCTGGCTGGCTCCGATGACGTTATTGCACTTGCCATCGTCGCCGACGCTTGGTTTGGGGTTGATTTGTCACACCAACCAACTCCAATTTCGTCACACAATCAACTGAGTCCTTGCTCCAATGGCTTGAATGTCAATACTAATGCCCAAGATGGCAGTCTCAAAGAATGTTCGCTGTGCATATGGGGTGGTCTCCCGATGGCTCCACGATTGCAACAGCAGTAGTGGGACCCCGCCTATTTAAATTGATCGTATTTGGCCGGACTCGCCCTCGCAGGGCCTTCAACATCGAGTCATCAATTGCTATGACTGGATCTGGCAAATGTGGTGGATGACAAACCCAACAACCCCCTCCCAAAGCCCATGTTTGCAGAGGGCGCCCTGTGACGTGCCCCGGTCTTATCCCGCCCTTTCGCCCGTCCAACCACTCATGGAGCTTCAAGTTTCGGGTGACCGGCCACCTCCGTCAAACCGGCGCGGTCGATAGCGACCAAATAGCGTTACACCAAAGCGGCTGGCCTGCAGCTACCTTCCGATCTCGCTCGGCCAGTCGATCGAGAAGCCGAGGCCGACTGTCTGCCACAAATGCCGATTATCACCATGGCAATGTAGCCTGTCATCACAACCAACTTACAATGCTCGACGTGGATACACCTGTGGTCCTTCGTGCACCGAGAGACTTCATTTGGACTCGAAGATATGATTAATTTGTCTCTGCCATTTCTGTATGCCATCACTTTCTGATACCATATTACACCAGGGATGAGACATAACTCCACCCATGAAGACAACACATTGTTTGCCTTCAGCCCCAAAAAACCCATGACATGCGTCGTGATAAAGCGAACGTACCAAGGTATTCGACAACCATCTCGATACAACTTCCCTCCACTTGATGGTACAAATGTGAGCAACGGCATCTTCATGCCTCTTTCCCAGTCGCTGTGGAACACGAGATTATACTCATGTGACCACTTCAGCTCCTGAACTTCATGAAGCGGGATCCGAGTCGACGAAGACCATCAATAGTCCAGTACCAGACGGTCTCGTCTTCTCTGCCACGCTTGATGGCGATGTGGTGTGGTGTGCCAGCACGGCAGTGGGCCGCATCACAGCTGTTGTCAGACCAGCCAACCTTGAGGTCATCTGCCCACCAGGGGCGAGGCTCGCCATCAACTCGAAGAGTGACGAGGACAGATGAAAGATTGTTGAAGTCCTCGACCACGAATGGTGTGAGGTCACAATCCTTAAGCGCGGGGCAAGATGGCACCCATGTTACTTGCGACATAGCTTCAGCCTCAGCGTTGAGGGTGAAGTTGAAACGGTAGCCGGTGAAGGTGAACTCGCAAAACTGGTTCTCGCCACGAGCATCGCAGCCAAGGTTGGCACCAAAGAAATTGAAACGGAAACAGTCTGAAGCTGCATCTATGCCAGCACCAAACTGTGAGGTATCTAGTGTGCCGTTGGTGAGCATTGGAGGTACAAACTCGAGCAGTCGGCCTCCCGATGATGGGACGTAGGGCACTGAGGGTGGAGGGGCAATAAGGAACCCAGTGGAAAACCAGAAGCGGCTGTATGGGTTGTAAAGGGGACCAACAGGCAACTCATCAAACTATAATGGCGACACAAGTCAGCAGGTGATACATCATCAATAAGATTATGCCTGGACTTACATCAAGCACCTGATTGCCAACTTCCGTGGCGCCAGTGCAGATTGGAACTTGAACAGGTATAGTGGCGGATGCAGTGAGAACCAGGGCTGATGAGCCGGCGGATTCCGGCGAGAGGCCACTGCTGGTGCGAGGGCGGTCGGGGGAGGAAGTAGTATGTCGCAAGGTGGTTTCAAGTGAAGTTGGAGGTGAAGACAATGCGGTCTCAGTGGAATTGCCAGGAATTGCGGAGGGAAACAGAGTAGACAGTGTTGACTTCTCGGAACTGACCGCAGGCCTGGATGTTGTTGTGTTGGCAACGACTGCTCTGTCGTCAAGCTGTCGCTTGAAGCGCCTCAAAGTAGTTGGAGCCACGGCTGGCTTGACCGTGATCAGAGTAGCATCGACTGGAAGAGTGAAAGATACAGGGGGGACCTCTCCCGGAGAGGTGGTGTTCGCAAAGACCAGAGGCTCGTCATGTTGACGCTTGAACCTTCTCAAAAGGGTCGGGGCCAGTTCTGCTGTCACAATGGTACTCTCAACAGTGACAAGTGCTTGGTATGGGAAGGTGTACGTGGTGGTCAGCTCAGGCACGATGTTGAAATATGTGCTGGTATGGACAGATGTGACAATCAAGGTTCGAAGTGTGGTAGAACAATCCTTGCCGTTGAGGTCGCCGGCAGCACCAGGAACCTGCTGGGCAGGGTCGACTGCGGCTGGAGGAATGCCAGAAGGTGGTTGTGGAACAGCCGTGGGGAGGAAAGGCTCTGACGGTTGAGTTCCCATAAGTGGAAGAGCTCCTGATGTGAAAAGGGAAGGGCTGCCGTCGGGCTGGGCGGGAGTTGGTACACCAGCGGGAGACTGCGCAACAACCTGGGTGAAACCATAGCCGCCAGGCAGCGTAGCATCATTGGGTGGAACCCATGGCTGAGCAGGGGCAACGGTACCTGAAAGATCTTCGAAGCCTGATTCCAGACCAGAAGTGCATGTTGTTGACGATGCAGGGGGGGCTCCAGGAAGGAGAGGCTGAGGCTGACCAACACCTGGCTGACCGACACCTGGAGCAGGAGTCTGAAATTGTCCCGGACTAGCCTGAGGAGCACCAGATTGGCCAGTTCCGGGTTGACCAGCACCAGGCTGGCCAGAACCGGGTGCAAATGGTTGACTTTGGCCAGTGCCAGGTTGAGATCCGGGCACAGGAGGCTGTGGTTGACCAGTACCAGGAACAGGAGCTTCAGCTTGACCAGGCTGACCGAGCACACCGGCAGCGCCAGAAACGACCGAAGGGAGGGCAGTGACGCCAGAGGGAAGAGGTGCGCCAACTGTAGCGACAGAGAGGTAGGTCAAAACGCTTGCACCATTTCCATACTCAGCAGGAACAGTTTGTGTGACGATAAAAGTGCTGGTGAGGTAAAGTGTGCCCGATATTCCGCTCCCTGGTACTGGAAGAGTTGTGCCAGTATTTACTGAGGAACCGTAGGCAGCGGGGGGGACTTGTCCAGGGAAACCAACTCCGCCAGGAGTACCTGTACCATCGGAACTTGGGAGGTCAGTCGGTGCAAAAGTTGGAGTCCTGGGTGTGCTGCCATCAACGCCAGGTGTCGCAGGTGGGAAGAAATACGTCAGGGTCTGGACAATGCCGTCGTTGGGCCCAGTCGCCGTGGGATTGGGGAAGGTAACAGTAATGATAGTGCCAGCGCTGTTGTCGAATGGGTTGTCGTTTGGAACAGCGCCACTTGACAGCAATGTAGTTGTGTAGACAACGACAGAGGGAATAGAACCGTCCGAGGAGCCTGGAACGCCGGAACTGAGAGAACCAGAGTCAGGGACACCAGAACCAGGGATACCGGAACCAGGGACACCGGAACCAGGGACACCGGAACCAGGGACACCAGAGCCAGGGACACCAGAGTCAAGACCTTCGTAGCCATCAGGGACAGAGGCCGCGGGATAAATTGTTTGAGTGATGACGGTGACTTGGGCATTGTTGCCGTCTGGAGGACCCGACGGGACAGTGGTGGGAGCGTCATGGCCAGGCAGGGGAATGCTAGCTGTCAGTGTTGCCACATATGTCTCGGTCGAGACTGAGGGTTGGCCATCAGAACCAATGTAAGTGGCTGTGCGGTACAATGATGTCGTAATGACATTGCCGGCGCCGATGCCGCTGCCGAAACCTTGAGTTGGGCCGGGAGCGCCGGTCAGTTGGCCACCTGGAACAGGAGACGGACTCGGGATTGTCACGGTAAAGGTTTGGAGAATGGCACCATCTGAGGGAGTGACCTCGCCAGGAGATCCCGTCGCCGGTGGAGTTGCCGTGACATAGAGCGTCGTGACAATGACAGTGACGATGTCGGGGCCTCCTGAGCCAGTGTTGCCGGTGACGTCGCCTGGGAAAGTAGCTGTGATGGTGGCAGTGATAGTGTCAATGAATGGTGATCCATCACCATTAGAGTCAGGCGACGGTGCAGGACGATAGACAGTCTCAGTAATGACGGTGATAAGGTCACCATTGTCTGCTGTGGCTTGAGAGGTGGCGCCTGAGCCCGGTCCATTTGTAGGGGGAGCCTGGAGAGGAAGTACGCTTGCGATGGTTGTGGCGTGCGTCAAAACAGTAGGGGTGGGCCTGCCGAAGGGGTCGATACACACGGTTGTCTCATACCATGTAGTCGTGATGAAGGTGATATTGTCGTCGGTGCCTTCGAGAGACCCCGACGGACCACCATTGCTAACATCAGTGGGAGATAATGGAGGGAAAGCAATAGTGAAACTGGCGACGATGGTGTCAACAGTGACAATGTCTTGGCCAGGAATGGTCCTCTGATGGTAAAGAGTTGTGGTGATGACAGAAAACGGGCCATTCATGCCACCACTGGGAAGAGCAGGGGCAGGGGTAACGCCTGGGATAAAGGTGCCGTCGTTTCCAGGTGCGTTTGGGGCCTGCGCCTCAACAGTGATTGTTTCGACGATCACATCCTGTGATGGAGAGTTTTGGCCAGAGGCTAGTACGGGCTGGTATATGGTTCTGGTGATGACCGATGGCTGTAGTTGATCACCGTTAGGGTTATCTCCTGGGGCGGCGGTGGTGGCAGGTGCGCTGGGGCCGCCATTGAGAGACCCGTCCGAGTCGTTCGGATAAGTAACTGTGAAGGTGGCCACAACTGTATCGACGGTGGGAGAACCAGCGCTTGTGCCTGGTGCCGTCCGGTACAGTGTCGTGGTGATGATTGTTGCGCATTCAGGGTCGAAAGGAGTGCCATCTCCAGGTGAACCGCCAGATGAGCCAGGATTGCCCGTACCAGGTGTCCCAGTACCGTCGCCGGAGGGAGGAGAACCAGATCCGGAAGTTCCAGTGCCAGGAGATTCAGTGCCAGGTGATCCAGAGGCGGGACCATCTTTACCGCTATCTGGGCTGGTTGGACCAGAGCCCGGGGCAGGGAGGGTTACAGTATGGGTGGCAAGGGCAGTGGCGGTCAGGCGCGACTCCCAAGGACGGGGGCCGGTGTAGGGAGATGCGTCACCAGGGCCAAATGTCTGGACAGTGACGGTGAAGACGGGAGATGCAGGGTTCTGGGGAGTCCCGTCACCAGGAGCAGGGACAGTGACAGTGACAGTCTGAGGCCCAGCCTCAAAGGGGGGAGAAACAGCATTGGTGGCAGGTACAGTAACGAAAACAGTGGTAGTGACTGTGGGAGCACAAGTGCCGGCTCCGTAACTATCGTCGCTGCTGAGGTTAGTGTTCAACAGACGACGAGTGGAAAGTTGGCGATTTCTCTAATGATCTGGAAGGCAAACTTACGGAGGGAATGCTTCAGCCGACGCCAAGCCTAGCAGGCCAATGGCCAGGGCGCCGAGAGAAGCGTGGATACGCATCTCAGCCGTTGCTAAACGCAAAGTTGGTCTCTGACGATGCAAGAAACCGTGCTCTCCTGAGATGAAGGTTTCTCAAGACCACTATTGGTTCGGAACACCGCCGCAATGCTGGAAAGATGGACGAGACTGGATACCGATCTGGTAAAGAAAGACTGGAGCCGGGATCGAGAGATGATGAGAATGAAGAGAACGAAGGGAATACCGAAAGTGGGCGAGGAGAGTGTGGGAGGTATGAGAGATGGGAGAGAGAAAATTGTTGGGAGACGTGAGAGGAGATGGGCAATGTCATCCGCAATTCATATGAAGCATGTTGTGGAGGAAGGAGCACCCTGGAATCGTGGTGAAGAGGTAGGTGCAGCATCGTCCCTGCCGTGCTGCTGATGTTGCGCTCGCATGGACAAGGCATCGTGGGGGAAGGCACAACCGCTTGCTAACAACTGCGGAAGGCACAAACCGGATATTGTGGTAAGTAGCAGCCCCTGATCTCGACACTCGAGGCCATCACACCAAAAGAGAATGATGTTTCTGCATTCTGAATATTGGCCATGTATGATGGTCCAAGTCGCCAACTCCCTAAGGTATGGTGTGGACATGCTTCGATCGCCGTGTTCGACATTGCTTCGTGACCGGAGAGAAGTGGCCCATCACCTTCCATTCGCCGGAAAGAAGGGTGAGATATTCAGATGCTCTTGCAATCGTTCTTGCCTGCTGAATGTCGTTGAGAAAGCATGCCTTCCCTGGAGCAAGAGCCCCCTAGATTCGTTTCGAAACGAGGTCACTACTCTTGCGGTTCGAGTAGGTTTGACCCAGGCCCCGCCTTCCTTTGTGTGAGCTTCCGATTGTGCCCTGCCATTTGAGTCACACGCAAATGCCCCTGCCCTTAGGCCAGTGCAGATTTTGTTGAGGGCAGGAACGATGGTTGATAACGCAGTGAAACACTTCATTTACGCACTTGCCTGCGACATAGCTTTTGTCGAGTGTCTGAAGAAGGCGATGACGGGGGCAATCGGTCCTGACTTGGGCAGCGGATAGCAAGACAGGCAGGTGATGCGCAGTCTCTCCAGAGCGTTGCATCTGTCAGTGGAATGTTCGTGAGCTATGCACCTGGGCTCAGAGGACGGCTGCAATACCAAGGGCGTACAAAGCCTCGTGTTGGGGTTTGAATATATCTCAATATGACCCTCGACATAACGTAGCTCGTAGTCTTCATGGTCACACTGGGTCATCTTCGTAAGCCGGTGGCTGTGGCTCAGCGGCAGACTGGGAATCACTGCCGACCAGATCCTCGACAACCAGACGTTTCTTGTCGTCCTCGATCCGTGCCGCCCACATCGCAGAGCCGGCACTCGTTGTGAGCAAGAAGAAGAACGAGAATACGGGAATGAGCTCCAAAATCATAGCCACAGTCCCGAACCACACATATTCCCACAGCCTAGAGCTGATCTCCTGCTTCATTTCCTTCTTACTGAGCCCTCGCAGTTGATACCAGCGGTAATGTGCAAGCTTGCCGAGGCGCGTTCCCGTGATTACAATGAAGGCGGGGGCGCCGAATATGGGTATGAAATTCAGGGGCAAGAACACAATGACCTCGATGATCTGAATCATGCTCCATGGAGTGTAGACGGCGGAGCTCGTAGGCTTGCCTAGCATCTTGATGGCAGTCGGAGCATCGGGAAAGAGGATTCGGTGGGGCGAGACGAGATCTGTGTGCGAACATTTGATAAGGGTGGCCTTCGTCAAGAGGTTAGCACGGGTGAAGCAGCAGCTGGGGGAGAGGACAAACATCAAACACATCCACACGGGCCTCGTCGACAAAGAAGCCTTCGAAGAGGCCTTGAATCACGACAAGACCCTCGCCCAGCACGAGGATCGTGGCGTTGAACCAGGCGCTTCTGCCCTGGAAAATGGCGAGAAGCGCGAGTTGCGGAAGGAAAGTGAAGGTAAATAGAATGATATAGACGAGGATGGAAATGATGGAGAGGGGCAACAGGCGACTGAAGAACAGTGGATAGAACTCCTTGTTGCGAAGGAAGTACCAAATGCCACGCAGAGGGTACAAGGCGGCGCTTCCACAACGACCAATGTCCTTGGCGTATCGTCGCAGAAAGGGAGGAACCTGGCGACGAGAAGACCCACGGAGCGACTGTGCATCTGACATGGCA
The DNA here is from genome assembly GCA_002851675.1 of Verticillium nubilum. NCBI lineage: Eukaryota > Fungi > Ascomycota > Sordariomycetes > Glomerellales > Plectosphaerellaceae > Verticillium > Verticillium nubilum. The sequence continues at coordinate 149,438 of NMXI01000029.1, forward strand.
GGCAATTGAGGTGAAGGCATCGCGAGTGCGGTGTTGCGGTGACCGTGAACCGCTGGTTGACGTTGACGATGTCTGCTTGGCTGCATCAGGCGTGCCAAGGCGGGCAGTCAGATGGAACAGAGGCGGTCGACGTCATTTTTCTGCCATTGGCTTGATATTGTGTGGTCAGAGAGGTACGTACCTCTTATAAGGCAAGGTACCTTAAGGTACCTAAGGTACCTAAGGTACCTACCTACCTACCTTAACTTAGGTACAGTTTACCCCCCTATCTTTCTACCTCAAGACTTGTCAAGCTAGTCGCCAGCCACGGTCAGCGCGCCTGATCCTGCTAGCCTCTCGTCGGAATGCCCACACCGTGATTCAAGTGGTTGTTGTTACCCAAGGAAGCAAACGATCATTTGCGATTCACTGAACATCGCGCAATTGATTCAATCGCCATGAAGCCCTCGTGGACACGAATTGCCGAAAATGATGGCTGAGATCTTGAAAGTAATGCAAGCGTCAGACAGCGTGTCGTCTCGCCCGAACTCGACTATTCTGGCAAACCTAGCGGCGATAACATTCTCCCAACCACTTTCCTGCTAGCCGAGACGCTCGTTGATTCAAGGAGCCGGAGACCGGGCCAACTCCGTCCAACAAAGCCGGGGCCAAGGCCGGGATCCAGGAGAGTAGCCAGTTGCTGGTGACTTGGGAGTGACAAGCCCCGGAGATATCTTTCGGTGGCCTCGCTTCCCTGCGAAACTCCGGTGCAGTGGGTTGAGATCGAAAGGAACAAAAGCCGCCGATTTACTGTCATGCAACCATCCTCCGAGCGCCGACTACATAAGACGGTCGTCCTGCCCTGCCATCCCGTTCTTCGGCCCGACGCATCGTGTTCGGTCGGTCGCACAATATCGAGAAGCCAGATGCTGTCGTTCAAATGGCCCAGGATGGCTCACCAACAGCGAAGGTTATGGCAACGGCCATTGCTGTTCTCCGGCCACCATAGGTCATGCCAATAGGCAGGCCAACGCTTGCGCCAATCCAACTGACACAAGGTCTCCCGACAGTGGGAAGATCGTCTTGTGATCCTGCTCGACGTATTTTTCCATCATACGACTGCGAGGCGCTCTGCCTACCATTTGAGATCAATTTACGTGGTCCCAGTCAGGAGAAGGGTCGCTATGGAGCAGCTCCGGTTCAGGTCTAGCCGTCTTGTTGGTTTATTTCCTCTGCTGCAAAGCTGCCCTTTGGCTGCCCAAGACATGACCCCGCGTTTCATGCTTCGGCGCCCACGACCCCGCAGCGCATTTGGTTGTTGCGTTGATATCGTCTTCCTGGGCGTTGAGCCAATCGGCCGCAACGTACTCAGCACCTCTGCTAAGAGAATCTCAGCACTCAATCATCAAAGCGCCTGCATCAGATGGCAGAACCATCAAGCTCCAGCGCGGCCCAAGAACCGCCCGCTGGTCCCGCCGAGAACAAACCGTCTGCCGCATCCGACGGACACCGAAAGCGCCATCGGATCAGATTCTCCTGCAACCACTGCCGTGAAAAGAAGTCAGCGAAAACCTCCTGTCCTCGCGTCCTAGGGTCGACGGACGATCGCTGACACTCCATGCCAGGCTCAAGTGCAATCGAGCGTCACCCTGCGACCAGTGCATCAAGCGCGACATCGTCCCCTCTTGCGAATACGTGCCATACCTTTACCCGCGGACATCGACGCGCCAGCCAGCTCCAGTTGCTCAACCGCTCGGTCAGCGTCAGGGGTCCGTTGACACCCCTACTTTGCAGGTCAAGCTCAAGCACCTAGAAGATGTATTGAGCGATGTAAGAGCCAAACTGGCTGAACGAGGTATCGTCATGGAGGATATTGCTGGTCAGAAGGCTGGTGGTTCGCAAGGCAAACCACGCTTGCCCGAGACTCCCGGGGATCTAACTGGCGTCAAGGAACCAACTCCTGCTGGACCTATAGTTGACAAACTACGCTACGTGGACGCCGCGAATTGGGAAGCCATTCTCGACGATGTCCGTCATTACTCTATTGTCCCGGGGTGTTGCACAATACTGACTCCGAAAAGGTCACCAGGCTCACTGACGAGCTCAAGACTTCCGAAACCATCCACGAGGAAGCGGAGGATGACGACGGGGAAGGTCTCGACCCCTCATTTGCGAGTACGGAGGGGCCGGTCTTATTGTTGGGCACTTTTCCTCCGGCAACAACTCAAGATCTTATGGATTATCTCCCCCCCAAAGATATCACCGATCGCCTCATTGCTCGATTTTTTAAGGGCAAGGAGCCAGCATGGTGTATGATGAAATGATACAACGACCGGTGGGGGGAAAAGCTGACATATTTTAGCCATGTTCCATGTTCCTGCATTTCTCAGAGAGGTTCGTCGAGGAATGCCCCGGTGAGATTATTGCTGCTGAATCGAAGTAGTACGCCGCTTTCTGGGAATTCCCTCAGGACTACTCCATCACCTGGATTGGCCTTCTGTGCATCATGGTCAGTCATGCCGCTTTCTTCTGCCTTAGAGGCGACGAAGACGTTCCCGGAAATATCGGACCTCCGCAGTACATTATGGACCTCTATCGCATCAGATCTGCGCAATGTCTGGCTCTCGATGACTACACGAGGCCGGGAAAGTACAAGGTCGAGGCACTCATTCTCTACTTTGGCACCGAATACCTCCGATTAAGCGATGCTCAGCGAGGCACGTCCATCATGATGGCCATCATCGTGAGATTGGCCATGCACTCCGGCTTGCATCGTGACCCTAGGCACTTTCAGGGTCTGACTGTGTTTGAGCATGAGATGAGGAAGAGGCTATGGACTATTCTTGTCGAGATTGATGTGCTAGTGGCCTTTCAATTTGGCTTGCCCGGCAATGTACAACACAGGTATTTCGACACCGGACTGCCCCACAACCTGCACGACGAGGACTTTGATGAGGCCACTGCGGAACTCCCACTAGAACGCCCTTTCACCGAGCGCACTCCTGCCCTTTACACGATCGTCAAATCGCGGCTCGTCATTGCATTCGGCGATATACTCGCGAGAATGGCCGACAGAGACAGTCCGACATACGGAGAGGTCCTGCGACTCAATGACCAGTTGGAGAAGGCTCACGAGGATATTCCCCCAGTCCTCCGAGCGCGCTCTTTCAGTCTTTCAATTGGGGACCCGATTGATCTGATCATGCAAAGGCTGTGGATCGAGTTGATGTACCTCAAAGCTCGCGTCGTTCTTCATCGTCGTTATTTCGCCCTTGGACGGAGCGACCAACGCTATGCCATTTCCCGCTTCAACTGCATCGACGCCGCAACCAAAACTCTCGAATACCAGTTTGACGTGAACACCGAGATCCAGTCCGGAGGACGTCTATCTAAGGAGAGATGGTTTCTTTCGAGCCTCAGCACACACGACTTCCTGCTGGCGAATATGATGCTCTGTCTCGAATTGTCGTTCCTCCTTCGAGCGTCGACAAAGCGCGACCAGACGACTACGGCAGAACCCATCGAGAAAGACAGGCTCCTTCACATACTCCGCACCTCGCGCGGGATCTGGGGTTCCATGCGCACTCAATCGGCTGAAGCAAGCCGCGCATTCAAAATTATATCTCGTATGCTAACCATTTCGACTGGCACGCAGTACGAGAGTAGCCCCGACTCGGCTGCTGATGGCATTGCGCAACCTGGCGGGATCGACCTGAACCAGCGTCCTTCGTATCAATTCGCCTCCGGTAATACGCACTACTGAGAGATAAAGCTCTAGCGCATTACTAACACCAACTCTTCTTGCACAGGTATTCGAGCATTTGTGCCGGAGCAGCATCCCAGCTCGTCTTGGGGGCCGACTGCTGCGCCGCCCTACAAGAAAGGCCCGATGCAAGGAGCTAACACGGCGCATCTGGTCTCCTGGGCGGCGCAGCCCGGATTCCAACCCACGCACGATCTTGGCTTCGACCCGGCCGGAGATCAAAGTATAGGAGGCGATATTGACTGGGTGAGCTGCCTGGCTCCTGCTGACCAGAGCGAGGTCTTTGTTTGCAAGCACTGACAAATCAAACAGTCCTCGTGGGATACACAGATCCAGAATAACAGTGCCGAGAACATGCAGATTCCTTGGACTAATTTCTTCTCTCAGAGAGAATAAAGGGGTCGGAAGACGACATGTGGGCTGAATCTTCTGCTTGCAGGGACGAGACGAAGGCGGCCGAAGGGAGCAAAGATGCACATGTAAAGGACGCCGCCAGGAAAACATGATGGTTTCGGTACTCATAACCGTTTCGCTCGGTCACTACATCGCATACTGAGCAGCCTTGGCCATGGTGGGTTTACGCCTAGCATGAAGCCGGGCTGGGGATCATGTACCGGCATTGTGATTGATCCCGGGTCATCCCCGTCCGCCGGAAGACGGCCCGCCAAATAGCTCTAAGCCCGACGCTCCGTCGAGGATAAATGAGCCCAGCTTGGCAGTTCCATTCTTGTGTGCCGGCGCAGCTGGCCTGGGATGCGTTCTATTCGACTGATGCACACGCCCGCCTACGATGGCGGATTCTGGGGAATGTCATACATGTTTGTGCCAAACCACACATTCTAGTCAATGTACGTGTGCCGTCCAACCTCAAAGCCATATATCATCCATGTGAACAATTTCATGTCACACTGAGTTTGGGAACAGTCAGCATGCAAACATGTCAACTACGATCAACAAGTCGTTTTAATCATGCTGCACACAATTGGACCATCCATGTGAAGATGCTTAGCTAACTTCGTGACACACCGGCCAAGTTTCTGGCAGACGAGGCTGCTGGTCAGACCAGGCGGGGTTGCAGACACTGCGACAACCTACCACCAAGACCAAGGAAGGCGGCCCGGTCAAAGTGCACCCGGAATCTGGAGGGTTCGGCATAGATTGCCTGACCACATCACGGCGACCTCCATTGGCCCGTGTCACGTCTCACGGAGCTGCTACCACCAACGAATGGAGACGTCAAATAGGTAGTGAAACCACCCTTCCTGACATTTGAGCGACCCGCTATCACCATGGATGAAGATCCTAGGCCCAATGGATGTCGGCTGGGAGGATGAGAAAAATCTCAGACAAGAGCTGAACCATTCATTTGTAGGGACAGTTTTGCTGCGTTTGATTGCTCGTATTTTCAAACAAGCCGCACGACAACGACGGCTCCCGAGGAATCCTGCTCACTAATCCCCCCGTCACGCACCTGTCCTGTGTATTTGCACCCCACGCTCCGCATAAGCTTCAATTGGTTTTCGATCGCCGATCCTGCTTGGCGGTATCCGGACCCCATGACCGGCTTTAGGGTCAGCGATAGCATCCTAGATCTATTGGTCTCCGTGACGGAGCGGACATCGGAAGCGCGGGAAGGCTCCGCGGCAAAGAGATGCAAGATCGGCACTCGACGGCATTCAACACCAGGGCCGCTGGGGTGCTTCGCGGGGACCTGAGCTGTCCGAATAATCTCCCTTGGCATTTCAGCCGCCTGACGATATCTGAGATGGGCAGAGTGCCGGGATGACGCCGATCCTGACCGCACGAGATAGATTGCCATGTGCTGTAGCCTTCCGAGATTTGCGGGTCAGAGTTACTGGATTGGCTTGTTGGTGTTTTGCGGACGACGAGGTTCCGGCCATTGCGCCGATCGTGCTTGGTGGCTACCGGCGGATAACTTAGCCACGGCATCGTGGACATGGTCGATAATCAAGCAGCTACACTGACGAGGCTAGGTTATGGGATTGCAGTCCATCGTCGCCAAGGACAATGCCGGCGCTTGCCATGTCCTGATGGCCGACACTTGTATAAGAAGGGGCATTATTCTGTCCTTCCGACCCAGAATCTTACTCGACAAGCCGCTTTCTTCCCAGCATCTTCGTGTCCCTTCTTTCTAGATCCGGTATCTGACTCTCGTCTCCAGTGCCCCGAGCTCAACGCCCCAAACCTCCAAAAACATCATGGCTCAGAAAGCTCTCCTGGCCGCTGCTCTCGGCGCTGCATCCGTTGCCGCCCACGGCTTCGTCGAGACCATCACCGTGAACGGCGAGACGTACGACAACTATAATCCAGCTACTTTCCCCTACAACCCCTCGCCTCCCGTCGTGCCCGGCTGGACCGCCGACTTCCCCGACCTCGGTTTCGTCGAGCCCGCGGCTACCGGAAACCCGGACATCATCTGCCATCGCTCTGCCACCAATGGCGGCTCCCACATTCCCGTTGCGGCAGGTGACACATTGAGTCTCAAATGGTCCCCGTGGCCTGAGTCCCACAAGGGGCCTGTCATCGACTACCTCGCGAACTGTGACGGTGACTGCACGACCGTCGATAAGGCGGCCCTCCGCTTCTTCAAGATTGCCGAGCAGGGCCTCCTCGATGCCGCCTCCTCCAACTGGGCCGCCGACGAACTCATCGCCGCCGGAGAGACCTGGGAGGTCACCATCCCCGCCGACATCGCCGCCGGCAGCTACGTGCTTCGCCACGAGATCATTGCCCTCCACTCCGGTGGGCAACCAAACGGCGCGCAGTTCTACCCGCAGTGCATAAACCTCGAGGTCTCTGGCGGCGGCTCTGTGAGCCCCAGCGGCGTCGCAGGTACAAGCCTCTACACCGAGACTGATCCCGGTGTGTTGTTCAACATTTACGGCGCTACTGAGTACCCCATCCCTGGCCCGCCTCTGTACACCGCGGCCAAGAAGGCTCGCCGTCACGCCAAGGACGTGCACGTTTGAGAGACAGCGAAGAACGAACGAGGACTTGCTGCCAAAGAATAGAAGAGTAGTCTAGAATGGATACGGGACGTATTGCATGGGCTAGAGAGTACCATATTCATCCGTGGCTTTGATTTGGGGCTATTCCGTTCGCTGTACATATTTTGTCGTGCTCGGCGATGCTGGAGTGCGCTGCACATAGGAATTGATGACTGAACTCACTTGATGAGCTGCACTATCCTCGGGATGTCCAGGTTTAAGAAATACATAGGAGAAAGGGACTGCGCGGCAGCCAAGCGACAACTGCGCATTCAGTGCACCTACAAAACCAGCTATTCGTGTGCCCCTTATTTCGCACGTTTGGCCGCTGCGTTACTGCCCGCGTGCGCCGGTAGAATACGCTGGACTCGCGTCGGATCGGGGATGTGGAGTTCTGAAGGCCGTCTGGGCTAATGAAAAGTAAGAAGTGTGACCAGATACATAGTATGAAGCAACACTTGCCAACTAATATGTCGTAGGCTTTTCCGTCATGCTGCTATCTCATTCGGGATATTGACTTTACCTCAAAGGGAGGTGCTCAGGGAAGGGAGATCACTCGTAGAGAACGCTTGCGAACTAACACACCATGTAGGACTGTGATCGATCAAGAAGACATGGTGGCAATATGTCAAAGTCTATCAGTGCAGTCAGTCTCATGGTTGTGAGAGCTGAGGCGCAGCGCCTGTTCGGACCCAATCGTGCCGACTGAAGCGACGCCTTAGGAAAACACCCCCCCGATGAGCTGGTAACGATAATGAACCAGGCTGGGGTTGATCAGGTCTGTCTCACAGCATGGACCGACCTGGTACTACCATTACCTCCAACGAGGAAATCGCCGTTCATACGCGAGCATACCCGGACCGCATGCTCGGGCTCGTCTCGGTCGACCTCCATACCCCGTCGCCGCGGCCAAAGAGACGGAACACTTCGTCCAGAAGAAAGGCTTTAAAAGGCCACTTGCAGTGCCTTGGATGTGGATTCTAACTCCCACAGACGCGCAATACTGGCCCATTTTGTAAAGTGCATCGAACTGGATATCCATGATCTGACTCGTCCCCGGCCCCGGCCCGGCCCCGGCCCGGACCCCAGCCCCTCAACCCCGAAAAAAGCGACCGGCTCCCAATGCGGGACCCACTCCAGCCGTGGTTTCTGCCGCGGCCCCGTGCAATTTACAGGCCGTAGGATGTTCTGGTCTGCCGCCAACGCCGCTTGGAGCTTCAAACTCACCATGTCGAAAGACGCAGCATAGCGACGAGCTACTCGCAAACGAAAAGCACGAGCAAAATCGTGGGCGTGATTCAGCCCGACCTGCTGAAATAGACGCCCAAAAAATGGACCTTCACTGCCTTCATTGGGCACCTTTACGATATGTGCGATCTTCGGTTTGCAGCAGCATCTGACTTGTCTCTAGCTTGTATCTAGTGACCTTCATCGACACCTTGAACAAGTACGCGATAAGCACGTCCCCGTCCTGCGTGTCATGAGCACGGGCGACCACGGGCCAGGGGGGGCCGGGACCCTGGGGGTCACCGGCAGACTAAGGGGCCGAGCGTTGGCAGAATCATGTATATATAGATGCGGCCGGAGGCCTAGACAAGGAGAAGGAGGGCATCGATTATTCTACGTCTCTACAGCTACCTACCAACAGACTCATTGCTCGTCCTTCACTCATTGCCAAACCACTCCCCTGACACTGCGTCACCAGTGCTTTCCAGAATCATTTTCTATTGAGTGCATCGCAAGCTGTCGAGACCTTTACCATGCTTTTGTCATGCTTGATGATTTTTGGGCTCTCTGACATACGGCTAGAGTAAGTGAATTGCGAAATGTCTAATGTATTTTTTTTTCATTTGCAGACATTCGGGCGATTCAGGAGTTACAACCTCTCCGTCATGCGTTCAGCTGGGTACATGCCCATACATCGGGCCGTCCTTTAGAGGTTTGACTTCCTCAACTTGGTGAACATCTAACAGCAATGCGACAACAGGTTGGAGGTCTTTTCAATAGCATCGGCTCTGTCGGTTTTGTCATTACAGCAGATAGTCGTCGCCGATTTGACCGGCCTGCGCAACCGCGGCATCTGGCTCCCTGCTGGGAACCATGAGTCCTATCCACGCTTTCAGACTGGCATTATCGTCGCCCAAAATTTTCTCGATCATTAAATCTGGTGCCGGGGCTGCGGGACGTGGGCGCTCGTGACACCCATATTTGTGCTGCCTCTTCTCGCCACGCTTTTGATCCATAAGCTCAAGAACGAGAGCGAAGACCCCGAAGTAGCGACACGTCCTCAGGTCTTGCAAAGCACCAAGTCGACGGGCGCGCTCGTGCTCAAGGCGTATTTTGGACACATTTCCAGATGTTTCGCCGCTGATTCAATCTCGACATGGCCAGTTCTCAAGGAAGGTCGAGAATCCCTTGCTGATACCACAAGGGATCACCGTCACATGATCTTCGCCTTCGTAGACCGCCAGAGATATGTGCTCCAGCCTGTCAGAGCCTTGAAATCTCTTAAACAGTTCCTTCAGATTATCCACCATCCGCCTTTCGATGTGTGTCGTCCTGCGCTGATCAAAGTCCTCGTCACTTTCGCCCCTGCGACGTGGCGGCTCCTGCTCATCACCGCCGACGAACAGCATCGCCGATGGTTTCTTCCCCCCTATTCCCTGATAGAACCCTGGCTCCTCCGCGAGAATTGCCTTCTTGTTCCACCAGATACTGGGGCTGGTCGCGATGAAACAGTCAAACAGCGCCGGTCGCTTGAACAAGGCATGGAGAGTGAGAAGCCCGCCGTACGAGTGTCCACAGAGCGCCTCTCTTCCAACAGAGGCCCCCCGCCTCTGCTTGACCCTCTCGTGCACAAATGGACGGACGCGCTGCTCGATAAAGTCAAGGAACTGGTTGGCACCACCTTCGGTCTCTTCAGCGCCGGGCAAACTGGGCGTCAGGTCCCGCGATCGACGGGCATTGAATAAAAAGGGGCTGTCTTCTTCGAGAGGGTACCCGACGGCGACGACGACACCGCTTGAGGAAGTACCAGGGGGACGGATGGATAGCCAGCGGTGAAGGGATTCAAGAGCTGTGAGGAAGACTGAGTTGCCATCTGTGAGGTAGCTATAGTGGTCAGCAGGAGCGTGTGACCGAGGAGCTCACCATCTTACATTACTGGGATCGGAGGCTCATCTGAGCTCGCTGTGTTGGGAGTCTAGTTGCGGGGGAAGCCGATCTGGATGAGGTCAGTAATGCACCCCGATTAAATCTAATAAGTCAAATCATTAAACAACTAAACAAATAACCCATTTTCCTATAGTTAAATAGCTAAATACATAGATTTATAATATTTAGATATTTAGCAAACGTTTAAATAGATATCGAGACTCGAGACCTATAAAAAAAGAGTAACTAAGCTAATTAAAACTTTATATTACCTATTATAAATAGAAGTTTATAATAGGTAATATAAACGCTAATACTAGGAATCGAACCTAGACCCTCTATAATAAAGTAGAGACCCTAACTAATTAGGCTATTAACTACTATTACTAATAGGGGAAAAGACCTATATATATTAATATACCGATTAGCTAGTTTCGTCTCCTACCCTAAAAATTGCTAAGGCGTAAATCCCCTACTAAAGTAGTAATTCTACTAACGGAACTATCTATAACGTTACCTACCTATAACGTTACTGCGATACTACCTACGCTATTAAAGATATTACTACTACTACTACTATTATCGATATATCTATAACGGTCTTTAGAGCGCGTCTGCTAGACTTAATTCGAACCTAACTTTCACGCCTAACGCAGTCTAATTCCGACCTCCCTACGGCGATTTACTACGGCCGGCGCTTTACTCTCGACGCGATTATTACGAGGAAGGGCTCTAGAGGCCGTATAAGCTAGATTAGGGATTATAGGATCTTTATAACTAAGCTACTTAATACGGTAAATACCGCTAGTAATAGCTTCTAGGTCTATAGTCTCTATAATAAGAGACGAGATCTAACGCTCTTTAAGGCCTCTACTATAACCTCTACGGGTCTTTATCTTAGGAAGAAGTATAGGATATTCGAGAATTCTTCTATTAAAGACTCCTCTCTAAGCTTATCTAATATACCTCTCCCTCTATAATAGCGTTCTATTACTATTCTAAGAGCTTAGTTAGAGGTACTCGAAGAGCTGCCTCTTAGCTTCGTTATTACTATAAACTAGGCGTTTAACGTATTTAATAACCCGTTTATACGTCGATTACTCTCGAAGCTGAATCCTTAAGTATCCGATAACCTACTCTAGAGTCGGAATAGTCTACGAAAGAGACTAAGTAGCGTCTTCGTTAGTAAGAAGAGATAAGTATAGGCTAAGCTACGAGTATCTCTTACGAAGATTTACCTCTCCTACGACTACTAGACCTCTCTAAATCGAATTACGATCCTTATAGTATCTACGTACTATATTAACGAATATAGATAACTATAATAACGCCTTCTTATACTCTACGAGTAACCTAGTACCTATATAGGTAATATTACGGCTAATACTATTATAGAGGTCGTAAGAGATTAGGATATCGTCGACCTCGTTAGTATTATAGTATCCGATAACGCGTTAATAAACGATGTATATTCCTATAACCTCTTCTAACTTCTATAACCTAAGCTATACTACGAGGATATTACCGAGCGGCGGATATATTACTATAGTTATATCTTAAACCTTATCGGTCGTACGTTCTTATACGGTAATAATAGCGAGACCTTTAAATAAGAGTTTTAGTCTCTCGATAATATAAATAATCTTAATAGTATTCTTTAACTCTAATAGAAAAAGGGACCTATTAGAAAGCTTTATAATATCGTTTAGTAAGTAAGATCTTCTCTATAGCGAAGCTAGTACTTCTAACGTATTATAGTAGAGGCAGCTTAAGAAGGAGACTTTCTCCTTTATTAATAAATAGTAATAGAACTTAAGTTAGTATTTAATAATAATACTTAATAGAATTCGACGTACCTTATACTTAATCGAGCTCTAAAGAAGAAGGGCGATATCTAAAGCTTTCTTATACGGAATATAGGCGAAGTCGATCTATATAAGTAAGTTCCTATCGAAGACTACCTCTAACCCGAAGATTAGCGCCTCCTAACGGAACTCTATATTACCCTTAAACCCCTCTATCGATAAATAATAAGGACGTAAGGATAGAGTAAGTAAGGGAGCTATAGCGCGCTCTAGGAAGTTCTTATTAGGATAGAGTATATCCTCGAGAGAATAGAGGAGTAGAAGACGTTCTTCGACGATATAGATAATAGTAGTTAATAGTAGAGAAGCTAAGACTCTTCGAGGTCTCGCTAGTATACGTAAAAGTAGCGGAATTAACGATATTTATTACTTCTATCTATTTAAGTACTTCTAGACTATATCTATAGCGAATATACCGATATCCTATAGTATATTAACGCCCTTAGCGAAGACTTACGCTACTACTTCCGTCTCTCTATTACTAATATATAGTAGAAGCTTAACTAATACTATATAAAGCTTAGAGAGTCTCCTCTCTATATAGCTACCGTTATCCTCTACCCTAGCCTTAGTATCTAATAGCTTAAAGCGTAGTAGTCGAGCCCTGAATAGCTTATCTAGGTTTATAATATACGCGTAGGCTTATATTATTAGTAGGAATACTAGTATTACTATTCTTCTACTTCCGCTTCGTTAGATTACCCCTAAGGTTAAGAATAAAACGGATTTAGCTAGCTCCGAATACTTTAACCTATAACGCCTTTATTAAATTTCGACGACTAGGTATAGAGTAGGCGTTAGAGAGCTATAATACCTAACTCTAAGCTCGATCGATACCTTCGACTCGATCTATTATAAGAGTCTAGCGTTAAGGATCCTATTACTTAGTAGAACGGGCGCTAGGAGACGTATCCTACTATTAGTAAGCTCGCTCTCGATATCTTAGCGATACCTGCAATGTCGGCAGACTACGAGAGGGCGTTTAGTCTCGCGAAGTTAACGATAATATTATAGAGGGCTAGAATAGCTCTAGAGACGTTAGAAGAGCTTTAGTACCTTAATAACTGGCTTCGTTAAGGGGCTATTTAATTAGGAGGGCTATATTAGGGTATTAACGGCGTTAATACTAACGATTCTAGGTAATAGGTGAGTCCCTGACTATCGTAAGGGCTTTATTATCTAATAAATAAGTCAAATATTTGCAAATAGAGTTAAATAAACAAATACGTCGATTTCAGCGAGCTAAATAGTTAAATACGAACGCTATATTTAACTTATTTAATCGGGGTGCAATACTGGATGAGGTACTCGTCGCGGGACGCGTTGCTGAGAGTCTAACTCTCAGCGGCGGAGAGGCCTGACGCACTGCTCCGGGCTAACATGATGCGATATATGACGAAAGAGTAAGGGTTGCTTCCACGGGAACGGCGTTGCCGTAGCGCAGTCGGTCCAGCGCTTTGGGCGAAGGAGGCACCCTACGATGAAGGACCGATTGCGTTATATAAGTTGGAGCCTTCGTAAAGCCGACTTATGCCGACGTCGGAGCCCACGAAAGGATGAGATCCCTGCTTCACCGAAGTCCGTGTCCTGACTTTCGGGCCATGTTCACCGAATCTCATGACATCGTGCTTTGACCCGAAATACGTGATGCTTGCAAGTCGCCGTTGGGACCAGAGTGTCCATCTGACATGGCCGTTGACGTACAGACCACATTAAAGAGCAAAAGTACAACCACAAGACTCGATGGTTTGGCAACATGTATAATTTTTGTCTGTCTCGAAAAGACGGAGATCAAGGCTAGCAACTCAGTTTGGAATACGGACTTGCACAGGCATTCTGCGCCGTGGGTCATGGGACGAATACAAAGATGAGGAGTGAAACATGCCCCAACTACGTTTCCTGAACTCCAACTGACAAAAGTATATTCACTGTGATTGATGCGAGAAGTCCTTGTTGTGGCAAAGTGACAGCTCACCTACCAGGATGAGCGCCAACTCCAGGCACGCTGTGACACGGAGATGGAAAGGAAAAAGGGAAGGCAGCGTTTGAACTACTTACATGTTGTCTTTAGCTGCGATACACCACAGTATTCGGCAACAGCGTCGATGTCACCTCTTGTCACATGCCATTACTGGCACGCTGGTTGGACTGAAACGAGATGAAGTAAATGCCTGCGGTGAATGGTAAGGGTGGAGGGTGTGATTCAGAGGCCATGTCACACAAGGATGAAAATGTCCTTTCACCGCAACAGCACGACGCGCCATCTTGTGATGCGGGCTTCGTTCATTGCTTTATAAATACTACTTTTCTTCTCTATCTCTTCCTCACTTCCTTTCCCTACAACATCATGCAGAGAAACATCCTCAAGATAACAGAACAAATATTATCTGAAAAGCTTAATACCGCCATGTATCACACGGTCGACAGTATGACTTCTGGCTCTTCCTCGCCACAGAGGTCCTTGTCGGCTACGCTGGCGTCCGGTGCTTCGCCGGCGTCCGGCGACGCTCCCTCTTCTCCGTCCTGCCTTGGGGAGCCCAGCAGGTGGGCATCACTGTCCGGTGGTCTTCGCCGGCTGTTCCCTGAGCTTCAGCGAGATATACCGGCCGATATGTGCTGGTGCCAGGGATGCAAAAGCTTGCAGACCCTGGACCAGTTCCTGCGGAGGGCAACACGTGGTGGTCGCCTGCGCATGAACAAGAACTGCAACAGGTGCGACTACGAGGCCTGGATCAAAGTCGATCCCATGACTTGGGAGAGTTTCCTTCTAGTCTTCACAATCTGAGGGTCGCTATACGAGGAAGAGAACCAGCCGATTAAGGGGGTTGAGGAGGCTTTTCGAGTGGACGTGCATTCAAGGGGACGTTGACCGATGAAGCCGCAGGCAGGCTGCTTTCTAGAGCCACACATATTCAATAGATCCCGAGTCAAAAAGCAGAGTATGCACTGAGTGATAATCATGTGTTGAAATTATCAAAAGTGATGGAATCGCCGCGAATCGAACGCGGGACCTTCCGCAAGGATTGATGTGACAATGCGAAGCGGACATTATACCCCTAAACCACGACCCCATTTGATGTTTTGGCCTGGTCAAATGCCAGTACCTGAAGGCTGTCGAGAAAATGCCGCAGCTAAAAGGCAGGCCCGAGGGGTCTGTCATGTTCAGTGAAATTAGGGAATGGTAGTAACATGGTCCCAGGCCGAGGATGAAGGTCGAAGAATTACAAAAATCACAAAAACATCTGCCAGAAGCATGATTCAATACATGAACTGTGTCGCCTGTTTTCGCTGTATGCTCAATGCTTGTGGGCGCGTCTGAGAGGTCCATTCATGTTTGTCGGTCGCACGCCGTCATCCAGCCATTTGGTGAATCCTGACAGTCACTTCATTTACTCGACTAAGGTACCTCCTTTTCCTTCGGCCACGAGCAATCCGGATCTGCAAAGTGGTGCATGGGCAATTACCAACATGTCGGAGTACCTAGGCAGTTCAAATGTCGAAAGCTCTTGGGCTGCTGCATTGCATGATTCAGACATTGGTCAGTCAGCGCATGTCGCAAACACGAAAACTCGATGCCATCTGCGCCCTTGTCTGGGCTTCCCTACCTTACCCTACCTTACTTACCCTGGGACCCACGCGACCATCGATTGACATCAACGACCAGTTCCAGATCCAAGGGCGCCATGGACACGTCGATTTAGGGCTGTCCAGCGGGGGATGGGCACGCTAATCCCCGTGGACGACGAGATCTGACTCGTCGAACTGCCCCTGGGCCTGCCTGTGACCCCTTGTTCACTCAGCCATTTGAGCCGTCTGAGCCGTCTGGATCCGTCTGGAAGCGGTGGGGTTGATCCAGAGGGATGTTGACTATGGAGCGACCGTGTGACCGAACTCGGAGTCCCGAGTATAAGACCCAACGATGGCACTGTCTCGATAGACGTGAGAGGCGGCACGGCACAGCAGCTTGGGGAATAAGTCGAGGGTCACATCGTCTCGGAGAAGAACCACAATCGAACTCGTGCGACAAAAGTACAGAGGCTTCATTCACTTTGAAGATATTTGAACTCCCCATCAGGTGCCGGTGGAAAACCCCGCAAGACGCAAGCCAACAAACACGTCGAGAACACACACTTGGACTCAACATCATCACAACTCCTCGCGCGCACATCGCAATCGCCATCGCCTCGTCATACTTTTCACTTTCGCTTTCAACGGCACACCATGGCTCAACCGACCCTTGCCTTCCGTGAGGCGACCACAACCGATGTCCCCGCCCTCCTTCCCCTCATCCGCACCGCCTACCGCGGCAACCAAGGCTGGACCAACGAATCTGCCTACCTCAACGACAAGCGCATCTCCCCGGCAGATCTCGAATCCAAGATCACGGCCGGCGACGGCCTAGTTCTAGTCACCCATGACGCAACGACCGGCGCCCTTGTCGCTTGCTGCGAGCTCCAGCACCGCCCCGCCGGCGACGGAAAACCCAACACTGGCTACTTTGGGCTGTTCGCCGTTGACCCTGACAGGCAGGGCGGTGGGCTGGGTAGGCAAGTTCTCGCAAGAGCCGAGGCGCACGCAAAGGAGAAGTGGGCGGTTGAGAAGATGGAGATGTATGTGTTGTGGATGAGGGATGAGCTGATTGAGTGGTACGTCAGGCGGGGGTATGAGCGCACGGGCGAGAAGGGAGATTTCCCGTACGAGCACGTCTTCGAGGGCCAGGCGCTGCGGGATGATCTTTATTTTGTCGTCTTGAGGAAGGATCTTACAAAGGTCGAGGGTGTGGCGACGCCGTAGGCTACCTTGAACTGGGGTGGCGACGACATGGGAGCCGCATGGGATGCAGTGAGTAATGAGATGGCAGGGTGACAGCAGCATTACAAAGTAGACAGAGTCTAAAGACGGCAATACAGGATATGATTAGACATATATATATATACACCCTTGCATTTACTCCCATACTCTCAAGGGACAACGACACGAATGGCCGGTTCTGGTCGACCAGAGCATCGGATCAACAGCCATCCCTCGGCAGATTGCTTTTGGCAACGACTCGATCCTGATATGTCTTTTCAGCAAAGGTGAAAAAATGATCGACATCTTCGGTCGTTGACGCCAACCCGAATGACACGCGCACGGCGCCCGACGTTCGCAATCCCAGGATGCGCACCATCTCGTCGGCAGACTTCGGCCGGAGTGCCGGTCGAAGCCCCTTGATCCGGCCGAGTATCCTCCCATCCACTCCAAATGCTGCCTCGCCCGCTCCTGGATTGCAGAAACAACCGGTTCGGAGCGAGATGCCCGCAGAAGCAGCCTCAATTCCCACGAGGCGATCATCCACCGCATTTCCTGCAGCGTCCACGAAACTGAAGCACACTGTCGCGCCCCTCGCCTCCAGATCCTCCGGACCATAGATCCTCGCCATGGCTGATCCATTCCCATGCCTCAGCTCCAGCAGACGGTCTAGAAACCAACCCGTCAGACTCCGCACCCTCAGCTGAATGATATCCATCCCGATCCCCGAAACCCAGTCAAGACCGATTGCCACATCAGGAATCGACAGAAAGTTCACCGTCCCGTCTTCAAATCCCTCCTCCCCAGGTTGCTGAACATGCAATTCTGCCCCCTTTCCCACAAAGGCTGCTGCAACTGTGCCACCCGAGAACCACGGCCGCTCCAGCAGGGCCATTGCATCTCTCCTGACAACAAGACAACCCACGCCCGTCGGGTAGCCAAAGACCTTGTACCAGCTCACCATGACAAATTCGGGCTTGACACTGGACAAGTCGAGCATCGTCGTGGGCAGGTATGCCGCTGCGTCGAGCAGAACATCATACCCGTTTCGCTGTGCCAGTTGAATCCAGGCGAGGGGGTGCCGGACGCCACTAAAGTTGCTCTGCGCGGGATACGCGAAGAGGCCTCTCTTTCCCCTTGCTCCGGGGATCTTCCATCTCGGTCGGAGAGCTCTCTCTACGTCAGATGTGTCGATCCGGAGAGACGGCACTTGGCAGGGAATGTAGACCGTCTTGGCCCCGCGGTGGCGTGCATATTCTCTCATGCCGTTGACAGAGTTGTGATTATCGCATGTCAAAACGAGACGACTTCGTCGACGGAAAAGGTATGCTTCGGCCACAAGCCGGGCTGCCCCGGTTGCGTTGGGAGTGAAGATGACAGCGTACTCGGCAGGGTCAGCGCGGAGGTGTGCGAGGACGCGTGCGCGAGTGTTCTCGACCAGGGCGGTGGAGGCTTTGCTTGCTGGGCTAGCTGAGTGAGGATTGCCAAATGGTGTTCGGCCGAGGCGAGCTGCGTGGACTTGGTGTTGGTGCCGGGAGGCAAGACCGGCGCCTGTATAGTCGAGGTAGGTGTGAGCCTGTTGACCCAGGTATGCGTAGTGTGTTTCGCGGAGGGCATCGAGACAGGATGTTTTGGCGTACTCGGGGTAGTTTTCAAGGATACAGGCCATGTTGGGAAACCGCAAGCAAGGAGCAGGATCAATAATCGACAGTTCGCGCAAGGGGCGAGCAGATGGGAGCGAGGACGTTTACATCTCAGGGGTAACATTAGGCATCGGGTGCGGGCTGCCTTTATCGATCTCGCTGACCACCCTTCCCACGGCAGTTTGCTCAACGGTGGATCGACACCCAGATCGTCTCCACGATCTTCACGGGAGCTTCTATCCGGCCCATGTTGAGGGACAGGCTAGACCACCTTACTGGAGGGCATCCGGGGTGCGCAACCTCCTCGCTGTCAGCTGGTGGCGGACATCGCAACATGTCTGACTATCACCCAGTCGCCTATGTTTCCCTCACACCATTATGGAAAATAATATCACGAAAACTGTGATGACGAAAAAGCAGCATGGGGTCTATAATCAGGTGAACCCCTGCCCTGCCCTCTTCCGACTTGCGATGGTGCACCTCGGAACTGAGCCCCAAGCCGTCAGCATCGTCACGCAGGACGAGTATCATCCAATTGCACAACAAGAACTGCAATGATGACCGGTGGGAACTCGCCTATCGCACCCTTCGCAGCGCAGCCACTCGCCCGGAATAGGATGCTGACGCTGTGTGCAGGTCAAGCGAGGCTCCTTGGTTGCTTGGCGAAAGGCGCAGGAATAGCCCTGCCTCCTCGAGGTGAGACTCCTCATTCCTATTTGATCAAATGTCTTTTGAGGTGTTTTTTGGGTTCACCATCATGCACAGTGAATGGCAACAACCTGCAGCGGCATCTCAAAGTGGTAACCCCCTTCACTTGGAATAGCCCCCAAAATGACCAAAGTGACAGCTGTATTGACCAGCCTGCACCCTATCGGGCTTCGTCCTGCCCTCGACTCAGCAGTGACAGTCAAGAACGTGACCTATTCGATAGCGAAATGGGGGCGGGATGCAACGCTGCAGGTTGATGCTCCCCTGCGGCGCAGCCGGGAAGAAATCATATCAGGACGAGTTGCTCCTTTCAGATGGTGCTCGGAGCCTCGGACGCGGTGCCGGTCAACGTCGTGGGCTACTCATCGCCCTGAGACTTACATTCTAGGATACCGTCTATCGATTTTTCATGCATGATGCGCCAACCGCGTCGTCTCGTGACTGGACACCAACGGACGTCTACGTCAGCGGTCAAGAGACAAAGACACACTTGAAGAGGTCGCGAATGCTCTGCAGTTATGGATCTGCTGGCCACCGACATTCGTAGGCGTAAGGGATGTGTTCTCGGAATTCTCAGAGAAGCATTGAAGCAATCGAGCGCTAAGCCACGTCTACTCTGCCAGTATTGGGCGCTGATGCTCGAAAAATGATCTCATAGTATTCCCCGTTGATACTCATCCCAATCAAACCTATCCAGCTTTCTCTGCACAGTACAGGTAAATTGATAAACCGCTCTACAACAAGGCCCGTAAACACATGGACTTTGGCGAGGTGATGTACTGCGTCGAACTCATTCCCGCCTTCGTACCCGATCACCATCGGGACGGGATAGCTATTGACAAGCGCTGAAACAATGCCCGCACGAACTGGACCATTGGAGAAGCTCGAGGGAATGAGGTATTGCAGCCAGGAAATTCTCGCTGCGCTTGATGAGATGGTGGCGATCCGGAATGTGAGACGTCCTACATGCATTAAAAGGTGAGCAAGACGTCCAAACTTGACCTTAAGGTACAGCCATTGGGTAGATCAAACTCACGATGAGCTGCAGACGATAGAAACCGACAAAGAGCCACGAGGGAATGAGGAAGTGAAGACTGATGGCAAGATGAAAGCGTTTCTTCGCCAAAGCGACTGAAATGAGGCCCTTGGGGGAAGAGTCGAGCCAAGAGTCAAGCCACTTGAGGAACACATCGAACCCCGTCACCGCGATTCGGCTTCGCAAGCAGTATGGTCAAAATCCATAGGCAAACATGGCTGCCATAAGCTCATCGTAGCAGCGCCCGAGATGGTCTCCTTATCATGGGATGGGGTCCGCGAAACCGTCAGAAAGGAGAAGGCTTGAGCTGATCGGGATTCAAGCCCAGCTCTACCCCTGAATCTGGAGCTAGGCCTGGCCTGTGGAAGCTATCTACCTTACGAAAATGACTGAAATCTCGAAGTCGCAATCAGCTAACCACAAGGAATGTGATGCTCCGCGTCAGCCCCCAAATGGTACCTGTACTGTACTAGAAGCTGGACATGTAGGATTATCAGGAACTTCCGGCGCGACAGGTCACCTTTCGTATCTCTCTTAGGCAGATATGCTGGGTCGGAAGTTTTGAGGAACCCAAGCCGGTACTTGAAACCCGTTGACTGAGGGCGAATATCACCGTCTACAACACGACGGGCGCAGCAAGGCCTGATCTCAACAAAGCAGCATAAGCTACTTCTTGCAGGGCTACGAACACGCTATAGTTCAGCTCCCCATGGATGCTCGATAAGCGAGCAATATTGATTTTGCCGAGAGGGGGGCGCAACTCGTCAATTGGCAGACGTCCTACATCCTGGGCGGGCGACATGGATTTACACACATGGCTGTGCCTGGCGTGGTCCTGGACATCTCGGGCCTTGGGGAGTTTAATATCTATCTCTGGGACCATCTCGGCAGTTCTGGGCTGCCGCGATTCCTCGTCACCATCCAAAAGCCCCAAACCTCGGCTTGGGAGAACGAGAAAGCATCGACGATGCGGGCGCCTTCACCGCGACACGTCCTCGCCGGCGTGGTATCGTTGATAGTGACCGTCTTCGTTGCTCAGGCGTATCGAGATGCGCTGGTCGACACCGTCCGATCCAAGTGGCGCGCCCATGAGACTGTCGCGACATCCAACGGCTTCCCCATCAGGGACAAAGTCGCGACCATAACCGACACCTTTTTCGCGCCACATTTGATCCCTCTCATCCTTTACTTCCACGCCGTCCTCGGGCCCTCGTGGCCCATCGTCTTCTTTACCTCCCAATCGACATACGACGAGCACTTCTCGCCCAACGCATCCTCTGAGTCAACGTCAGCCATCTGGCGCCGCGCCGTGGACGCCGGCTCAATCGAAACGCGCATCGTGTCGCCCGAGTTCAACCTGACCACGCGCAAAGGCGTCAATCTCTACTTCTCCCACCCTTGGCTCTGGGAGCAGCTCGCGCCCGCAAAGCACGTCCTCGTTTTCCAAGCGGATGCGATCCTCTGCGCCAACGCGCACCGATCCGTGGACGACTTTCTCCAGTACGACTTCATCGGCGCGCCCCTCAGCGATACGCGGAAGGTATACAACGGCGGGTTGTCCCTTCGCAATCGCACCATGTTGCTCGATGTCCTGAATGGAGGCAACGATTGGTGGACGGACTGGAACACAAAGGGCACCGAATACGGAGGTCATGGCGAGGATGTTTGGATGAGCATTTTGATGCGCGGGAAGGGAGCGAACATGCCCTCAATTGAGGAGGCCCTTGCATTCTCTCGGCAGCTGCCGTGGCACATGGACCGACCTGGTAGGCCGATAGGCTATCACAGGGTGTACAAACAGGACAAGAGGCGGGTGCCGGAGGCTCGAGAGTGGTGTCCTGAGATCGATCTGTCATCACCGGGGCTACTCTGAGCTTTTACTGCGCACGGCATCTTAAGATTTGCGTTCCGCCGGCATGGAGACCAAGGATACGCGTACGCGGGATTACATCTGGTCAACTCCGGATATGGTCTGGGAAACCTGGTGTCCAGGGATGCTCTGGCACGAGCACCAAATGCAGGATTTTATCTTTGCCAGTTGAAGTTCCTGGACAGCTCATGAAAACGAACATCTTGCATCGGCTGATGACACCGGCGCTTCCCTTACCCCCCAGGTTTTTGGTCAACAATTAAAGAACGAAAATGATAGAGGATGAGTGTGAAGATATCGTTTCTTGATTTAAACCCCTCGCATAACCCACTCCCGATGAGTGGACCGAAAAGTGACCATCGCCATCAACATCCAAAATCCAGAATCCTAAATATCAACACCCCTGCGCAAGCGTCGCAATACAACATGTGTCAAATCAACATCCCAAAGCCCGGCATTCAGCCTCTGAGCGAGCCTTGCAAAACTGGTCGCACTCATAGGATGGTCCGCCAAAGTGCGGTTCGCTGCAGACTGGCAGCCCGCTTCCGAGGCAGCTGGACCGACGAGGGGCGACGCAAAGCAAGAAGCTGGCCGCAGGACAATTCGAATGACAGGTTGAGTTTGGTGTCGGTGTCATGGCCATGGGAGCGGTGGGAAATGCAGCTGCGGACGCGGCCGCGGCGAGGGCCAAGAACTAGTGCTGTGACTTAGAACGAAGGTACCCGAGGGCATACTCGCTGCGGTCACGACTCACCATTTGCTGGGAAACCATTTTCATGGGAGCAGAGCTAATGAAGTGTTAAGGAACTAAGGCAATGTCGTTGAAAGTAAGACGGGCATCAAGAAAAGAAATTAATGCGGGAAGCCACGTTCAGTTTCAGTTTATATATGGTACCTTACCTTGACTGTAAGACAAGTAGTCGAATGTGCGACAGGGTCAGATGAAGCAGAGTCAGGAATGTTGCACAACGTTGTGGCCTTGAATCTGATGGAGCCCATGTATATCGCGTGGCTTGGAATGTGCGACATCATGATCATCATGGCCAACATACCAGTCGGCCCAGATCAAGAAGGAGAAGATCTACAAGGGTTTCGAAACCTTCGCGTTTA
This sequence comes from Verticillium nubilum, assembly GCA_002851675.1. Classification (NCBI taxonomy): domain Eukaryota; kingdom Fungi; phylum Ascomycota; class Sordariomycetes; order Glomerellales; family Plectosphaerellaceae; genus Verticillium; species Verticillium nubilum. The sequence continues at coordinate 172,364 of NMXI01000029.1, forward strand.
TCTTCGCTTTTAAAACAGTCATTTCCCTAATGGAGATTTCACGAAAGTGGCGGTGGGTGAGGAAAGCCGAATTATGTCGTCGTTCTCAGCGGGTACCTGTCTTTCCCGACCTTGTCGCCCTGCAACTCTAAGCGTACTATGAACATGATCTATCAGAATCGCTCGTACGAATTCATATATTCTGAATCAGGCATGCAACCTGGCTCTGGTGTTGTCTCCCTGCAGCTGTGCAACACTTGGCAGGTTCGTAGCACGTCAGACCCGTGCCAGTCGAGGTTGTCATGCGAGCCCGCCCAGCATTAGAATACTTTGACAAGCTAGCTTCACTAGACAGCATGAAGCACAAGGCAACAAGGTTGTCGCGCGGCAAGTATCAGTACCAAGATTGCCTCCTACTCAAGAGTTCTTGAACAAGAGCTAGCTTGTGATCTATTGATTGTCCGCGCATCCGTACATCAGTCTTCTGGCATGAGCTATACCATCCAGTCGCAGTGTGATGAAATGTCAACAAGCTGATGAATACTCGTTACGGCAAGATTATCCAGCATCTCTTGTTCCAACGACTTGTTGGACATCATGCTGACTGACATCTTATGCAGTCCTTTTGCCTCCAAGATGACAGGCACTCATTACAAGTGACCCAAGAAATGATGTAAGACTTACAGGAACCCCTAGCTCACCACGCGGCACTGGAGCATGAGGCGGACCGGACCACCTTGCAACTAGCATGATGTCTTCCCACTGCCGGTGAAATTTCCAACCCGATACGCCCCATCAGCATCACCCAGGCAATCCGCTATCACATTGTCAGCACATTTGCCCCAAGGAAAGGCAAAAGAGGACCACTCACCAACGGTCACCAGCTCCAATTTGCGCGACCTCGCCCAGTCGATCAAGTACGGCGTAAGCGTCCGCACGGTACTCGCATACGTCTCGTGCATCAGCGAAATGTGACCCCTTCCACAGCTTCCGGCGCGCGTGAACCGCAGCAAACTCTCCTCAGGCGTCTTGCTATCCCAATCTCCCGAGTCGACGTCTGTCGTGATGACCTTGAAGTCGAGCTCCTTCAACGTCGGCAGGACGTTTCCGCCAGTCATGAGGTACGGCGGCCGCATGTACTGCGGCTTGACGCCAAGAATATTGACGAGCGCGTCGTCGAGGCGGTCCATCTCGCCCGTCAGCTGCTCAGGGGTCATGGAACCGAACGTGTTAGGGTGCGTCCATGTGTGGGAGGCGACCTGGTGGCCGGAGGCGAATGCCTTTTGCACGGCGGGGGCGTGGTCATAGATGCAGCCGTAGAGGGTGCCGGTCCAGAAGAAAGTTGCCTTGGCGCCGGCGGCGTCTAGTATGTCGACGAGCTCCGAGGTGTACTGGTAGGGCCCGTCGTCGTAGGCGAGGGCGAGGACGCCGGGACGGGTGCACTGCCTGATGACTATGCCGGCGGAAGGCTCGCGTCGGAGAATCTCAAGTGGGCTCTCGACTGGGAGGGCAGCCGCCAGAGGGGCGAGGGCGAGAGCGAGAGTAAGAAGCATCATGTTGATTTCCAGGCTGAGGTGTCGCTGCTTTGGTGTCTTCGCAGGCTCGATCGACAGGTCGACTGGACTGGGCGGCCAGATTTCATATGTGCCGGACGATCGGATCACTTGAGTCATGACGAGGTCCCCGATGTAGCATCTCGGGCGCCACGGCCGGGTCGATGCCGGGTTGGGACAAGCATCCGGGAGGCTCAATCTGGGGTAAATGGTAATGCAAGGGCATTTAGGCGCGAAACGAAGACCCGGTGCCGGGCCCGCGCGGGGAAGCGGTCTCGTGGCATTGTCGGCACTTTCCGTACCCCCTGCATGACTGAGTTGGGTCAAGGTTGCAGAAGCGAGTTCACATCGACCGTTGGTCAATAATCTTTCCCAGATGATCGTCGCGTCTATCTGAGAAGGGTCAGTGTCGTGGGGCCAGGAGAATTGTAGGTCACGTGCGACACAAGATTATGTAACCCTTGCACGCGGCGGGGTAGGGTAGGGAGCAGGAAGCGGGGGATCTGTGCTGTGCTGCGTCTGCCCCTCGTTGGGTCTATTAACTCACGACCTTCCTCGTTTAACGAGCTGACATGACGACTAGGCTAGAAACAGTTCAGCTCAGCGATCACCAGACGATATCTATCGTCAATCATCGTTCTTCTAACACAAGCATGCCCTCGTCTCCATCAATATAACTACCGCAGCGGAGCCATAGCTAACCTGGCATCAACGGCAACAGCTTCCGCTACCTTACCTTATCTTACCTGGGCACTTTGGCTACCAAGCGAGGCCAAGCAAGCAAGCATCACAACACCAACACCCCTGCATCGCGACAAGGGCCTGCGTCGTCATCATGAATGTCTCCTGCCAGTGCGGCGCCATCACCTTCCGTACTCCGACCCCCGCGCCCATCTCTGTCCACCTCTGCCACTGCAATGAGTGCCGCAAGCAGTCCTCCTCCGCCTTCGGCATATCCGCCGTCTTCCCTGTCGACGGCCTGCCACCGCTGTCAGACCCGACCCTCCGCGCGCGTCTCGGAGTGTGGTCTCGCGCCACCAAGACAGGCAACACGCTTGACTGCTACTTCTGCAAGGAGTGCGGCGCCCGCATCGTGCATCACAGTCGCGATGCGCAGGGGGTTGGAAGGGCAACGGCGAATATCAAGGGGGGGCTGGTAGAGGGACTGAGTCTCAAAAGGGCGTCGCATATCTGGACGAGCGAGGCCGTCGTGCCGATTCCTGAGGGAGTTGTCAGCTGGCGCGAATCACCGCCGCCGTCATGATGTCTTTTCTCAATGAGGTGCGAGAAGATCTCGACCAAAATCCTTGGCATGTATCTGAGCAACAGCTGCGAAAGCTTCGTACAGGATATTCTGGATGTCAAAAGCGAAACTAGCCACACCTTTCACGAGCATTTACAGCGCTATCACGTCCCATGCTGTGACCAGAACCAAACGACCGAATGTATTGGAATACTCAACGGAACAATTATTAACTTCCAGATGTTGGGCGTTGATTTTCTTTCATCATCACAGCAACTCAACGGCCGACTCGGGGCGGATTTGGATACCCGCAGAGTCATGTTGGGGAGGCGCTCACCATGGGAATAACTTGGGGAATATACAACCTCGTCCCATTCCCGCACAAAATCTCGACCGGATTTTTGTTTCCCGGATCGCGTAGTTAATTCCACATACCTTGATCAACTTTCTAGCCCGCACCGGACTTTGGGTGTTGTGGTGCATATCGCCGAGTAGTTGGATATGGTTTTCCACTCTGGCCGTCGTCACCAAGCGGGGCAGTCTGTCACAGGAACCTCGACCCTCTCCGCATCGGGCCAGCGGTGTTCTGTCACAATGTCCCCTGACACAAATTGTCGGGCCCGGTATTTCGTGGCGTTGTTTCGACATCGGTATCGGCGCCGGGGTGTCTGGAGATTGGTTGTCTGGGCTAAGGGACTCCGGTGCCCTTGGTCAAGCTCGGGGGTCGAACATATATGATCGTCGGTCTCGTCCAGAAAGCTGGATCCGGTGCATATTTACCCCAAGTAACAAACACCCCTGGCGTTGAGCAGAACCAAAGATAGCATCGCTTTGAGCTAGATCACATCGCAGACGTCGACAAAAGAACCGCTACCAAACACAAGATGCCCTCAACCAAGCGCGCCATCCGCATCGCCGGCTCGTCCGGTGGCTTCTCTGACCGCCAGCGCGCCATCGGCGACTTGGCTCGCAACTGCGACATTGACTGCATCATCGGCGACTGGCTTTCTGAGTGCACTATGACGCTCCACGGCGCCCAGGAGCAGGAGAACGAGCGGCTGCGAAAGACCGGCAAGCTGACCGAGGAACCCGTCGGCCTGTTCGACCCGACGTTCATGGAGAACCTGAGCCCCGCGTTGCCGTATCTCAGGAGCAAGAACATTAAAGTTGCCGTGAACGCTGGGGCGAGTGACACGGAGTTGCTGGCCGGGGTCGTGGAAGCGGAGGTGAAGAAGCAGGGGCTTGATCTCAAGGTTGGCTGGATCAATGGCGATGAGGTGACGGAAACTGTGAGGCGGATGTGGCAGGATGGCGAAGTGTTCACGAGCCTCATGACGGGTAAGCCACTCAAGGATTGGGGCCATATGGACGACTTTGTGGCCGCGCAGTGAGTACCATTTCGTCCGTGCTGCCTGATGTCCCCTTGTCTGACAATGTAGATGCTATCTTGGCGGCGCTGGTATCGCTGAGGCCCTCCGTCAGGGCTGCGACATCGTCATCGCCGGCCGTGTTGCCGACGCTGCCCCAACTATTGGCGCCTCCATGTGGTGACACGGCTGGGACCGCGAGTGTGACCTCGACCAGATCGCCGGTTCCCTCGTGTGCGGACACCTCATCGAGTGCTCTGCATATGTGACAGGCGGCTACTACTCTGGTTTCAAGCAGCTGATGGACGGCTGCGAGAACCTCGGGTTCCCGATCGCCGAGGTCGACATGGACGGATCGTGCATCATCACCAAGGAGGAGGGCACTGGCGGCGAGGTCTCGGTCGGCACCGTGTCATCCCAGCTGCTTTACGAGATCCAGGGGCCGCTATACTACGGGTCCGACGTCACAGCCAACCTCGAGGGGGTCGTCATGACGCAGATAGGCAAGGATCGCGTGCAAGTGACTGGCGTCAAGGGTCTTCCCGCGCCATCGACAACAAAAGTCGGCCTCACCGCATGGGGAGGCTACCAGGCCGAGTTTCACTACTATCTCGTCGGGCTGGACCTCGAGGAAAAGGCTGAGTGGACGGAGCGGCAGATAGATACTCGATCGGAGATGCCGTGAAGGACCTGACGTGTTTGAAGTTCAGTGTGAATGGTTATTGTCCGGAAAACCCACGCAATCAGGAGATTGCCACCGTTGACATGCGCATTTTTGTGCAGACGAAGAAGAGAGAGCTCGTGGACAAGTTCACTTTGGACGTCCCGTGAGTGTCAATGTCCGAGACACCCACGGACTCAACTAACAGGGTCAGCGGTCTCACTTCCTCCAGTCCTGCCCCGGCGCCTCCCTCCATAACGACCAGCGCCAGTCAGAGGGCAAGCCGTATTGGGAGTACTACGTCACCCTCCTCCCCCAGTCGTCGGTCAAGCACCGCGTCGAGCTGCCCTGGGCCAGCCGCGGCATCGACATTCCCGTCCAGCAGAACGTCCGCGTCGACTATCCTCGAGACCAAAAGTCGTACGAGACGCACGATCCCGTCGACTTCGCGGCGTTTGGTCCCACGACGCGGGGTCCGCTGGGTTGGATCGTTGGCGGACGGTCTGGGGATAAGGCGAGTGATGCCAATGTTGGGTTTTATGTGCGGCATGACGATGAGTGGGATTGGCTGAGGAGCGTATTGACCACCAACAAGATCGGCCAGCTGCTGGACGGGAGCAACAAGGGCAAGAAGATTGAGAGGTTTGAGATTCCGGGTATCCGGGCGGTGCATTTTCTGCTGAGGGATCATCTGGACCGGGGGTTCAACTCGACGAGTGAGTATGACACCCTGGGGAAGAACCTGTGCGAGTTTCTGAGGGCGAAGCATATCGATCTCCCGAATAAGTTCTTGCGGAGGGGCCGATTCTAGGTCGCATGGTGCTCTCCGGGAGTTCAGTCCGATAGATGGTACGCTGTCAGAGAAGAAATCTCATACTGACCTTTGGTCTTCGTCACCCCGTCTCATTTTTCATCGCCTGCCTGTAAAACCCCGGAGACTTCTCTCGGCCCATGGACTCGTAGACATGCGATGGGTACATGAACCGATGGTCCTCCTCCCACTGGTGCGGATCCTGTAGGTGGTCGTAGAGCTCTACATAGTCGTTCACTCCAACGTAAATCCAGCCAGCAGGAGCAGGACCTTCGTGATGATCCGTCATCCAGTCGTCTTCATAATCCGGATGGACCTCATCGCCTTTCTCCACCACGATTGTTGGATCCCACTGTTTCCTGACCAGCCTGACTATGGGATAGAATCCCGGCCAGCTCTCTCCCAAAGACTGCAAACAGACATCATCAACCACCATGCAGACATTGTACCGCGTGCCATGAAAGCTCCAACTCCGAGGATTCTTCCCCGGCCGATGCATCTCCCCACGCATGTCATCAGTAACAGGCTGCACCCTCCAGTTCCTCTCCAGCTCCTCCGCAGCCCACGTCCCAAAATGGTGGCGAGTCTCCGCGGCACTCAGCCCTTCGAACCTCGCCTTGTCATCCATGAAGACAAATTTATGCCGCTGGATCATAGTTTCCCACATCTGCCCACGTTCCCTCCAAGGTCTCCCTCGCCCCCGTCTCGATTAGCGCCCGCATCCCCGCCCAGGCGGCTTCGTCCGCATAGCAGGTCCTGCAGACGACGCAACCCCAGGGCGCGGAGGGGTTGAGGTCTGGGTTGGACAGCTCCTGCTCGATGCCGGTCAGGCGGTCGGCGGCGCGGAGAGCTTTGAGCTACGCTGCCAGGTCGAGAGGGTCGTGATTTTCTCGGGCTTTACGGACTTGCTCTTTCCAATCTGGCGGGAACTCGTGTTTGCTCAAGGGCTCTGTTGAGTAGAATGCTGCGTGGCGTGGGGGCTGGCGACAGCAGGACTGTCTTGCAGGGACAGAGGGGGCGGGATAGTTTGTGAGATGCGGGCACGGTGGGATGCGCAGCGTCGATGTGGTTTGGGCACAGGATGATGCCGCCATTCGGAGGAAAGGGCGAGGCATCGGCGCAGTGATGAGGGATCAGAGTTGGACAGGCAGACGTCGAGATGCAAACGCAATCGGCAACTGGGGATCAGAGGAAGCAATGAGGTGAAGTCGAAGATGGTTTCAGGGGTCTTTGCAGGGGTCTTGATGATGCTCAAGCTCCAGATTCGAGAGAGAGTCCAGCCGGTTGGACGGACTGACTGCCAGCAGCCGTTCGGCAAGGTAGCGGCACTTTGTGGGTGGAGCGGTCTGTGTGTACTGGTCGATTACAGGGCATCATAGCACTTGCAACAGCGCTTCGCCCAGGGGATAGCACGGTAGGACGTGGAAAATCAGCACAAGGCTAGGTACCGAAGTTAGGTAAGGCGTCATACCTGTACCTCAGGTAATGAAATCAGAAAGCAATCGCTCTATACAACCAGGTCAGTCTGAGTATTGCTGGCTCAAGTGTTGTGCCGGTTACTCTCAGCAACAAACACTTGGTCCATGAGCTCACTCCGAACGACTTCCGTCATTTCCAGACCTCCAGCTTTTTGACCACAGCACACTAAGTAAGCCTAAGCCTAGCTTGAGATTTCATCATGGCTGCACTTTACTCAACTTTACCCCTTCCTATGACGCTCGTTGCGGGCAGGTCACGCATGTTGCAGATCGACCTGGACGGTACTAACAGACTTGAATAACATTAGAAGCGAGTTCCATGTGGGTTCAAGTCCTCCTGCGAGCCTCATTGAGACCTGCAACTTCCAGTGAAAGGGCTCTGCCAGACGCAGCTAATTGCTATTCACTGAACATCGCTAGACTTCTTTGCATGCATGAAAGCATCGAGTACCCTAAACTGACTCTTCACTCTCTGCCGCTAGTGTGGCGGGAGTGGCCTACATGGTCCACTCGTGGGGAAGGGAAGGTAAGGATGGATGGGAATGCCCTCAACACGGTACCAGTACCACACCTCCTCTGACCGATAAAGGAGGGAAGAAAACATGTTTGTTATGCAGCAGAATCGTGATCCATTGTCCAAAGAGCGTAACCTTCATGACCCAAAGTTTGTGTCAAGCTGTTACCAGCTATTTCAGTACGTACTGGCAGCATCCTTGCCAGAGTACACCGAAAGAAACTTGAGACAATATGTGAGAGGAGTTTGAGGAACACCCACTCATCGCCGACATTGCCCGCCTAGATCAAGTTGCATCTTGCAGTTGATGATGGGGACTTTTCTGACATTCTCGCGAGATTGTCGACATGATACCAATAGCACATGCTGTTTGACAAGGAGCCTTGTTGGCGCAATGGTAGCGCGCCAGCCTCCTAAGCTGGAAGTTGCGGGTTCGAGTCCCGTGCAGGGTGCATTTTTTGCTGTTTTTCTTTCTTTCTTGTGGCCTTGGTGCAGGCTTTGAAAATAGGTGCGGAAACGTCCGTTCTCAGTTGGCGTGGGTACGCTTCTCTAGCGCTCCAGGCTCTCCCCCCCATGCTCGGCAAGGCCGTGTCTATTGCCTGCTGGATACAGGAATGATTTTGAATACCCCAGTGGCTTTCTTCTCGAGGTCTTCTTGACATGACCGACTTGCCTTGCCTTGCCTTCTTCCCATGTGCAATCATTTGCATGAGACGCCGCAGGACCTTTTTAGTCACGGGTATTCCGAACGACAAGCATTCTGACTCCCGTCGCGACTTCGGACATCTCGTACCAGCAACCCCATGTCGTTGGCCTGGGACAGTGGCCAGGGACGACAACAAACGTCGGTTGAGTCAGGCGAACTTGGCATTCTTTTTAGTTTTTAAAAAAAGAACACCATGATCACCTTGAATCACCGACTGCACGATGAGACCAGATACCTTAGACAAAACTGTCGTCCGTTCAATTTTCAATCCGACTTGGCACCAACCGGCAATGACGTCTGATTCACAAATTGCGGCTCAAGGTCCTTCCAAGAGGAACATTCGTCGTCGCGCTGACGCGGCACTGGGGTGACACACCTCCCGCAGAGCCCAGCTCAAGCCCAAGCCCAAGCTCCTCTTCCATCCTCGGCGCGGCCGTGGCAGGGTCCCGCGGAACGCGCCCTTGAAGTGCCTGACTCGCAAAAGGCCACCGGCATACGATGATTTTAGGATGCCAGCGCCCGAGCTCCCCGTCTGTTATGCTGGCCGTGCTCCCTTCACATCCTTGCCCGCATTCGTCGCCAGACGGTGCCCGTTCTGAGCTAGGCTCAGCCCTTTGAGCGGCGCCTTGTCGATCTGTGTCTAGGTAGACCCGGTTCTCTGGCCAAAGCTTATTCAGGCCCCGATGAGAGGGGCCACCAGGGGGCCCATGAGGGACGCTTTAAGGGTCGGGGCCTGCCGCATGCTGTGAGCGAGAAGACCAGCAGTCATTCACCATTCACGAACCTCATTTTCTGGCTACAGCTGGCTACAATGGCTGAGACGGGGCACCCGGTTGCGCAGCCGTTCCTCCAGCACCCGTCGACGATCAGAGAGATGAGCCCGAAATACGATCACGATATTGACCCTCTCCACCGCCGGCCCTCGGTCTCGGCGGCGCCAACGAGAACGCCGGAATATGACGCCGCCTCCCTGCCAGAAGCAGAGGACATCCACCTCTACGAGTTCAGGGGCCTCGCAGCGCGACGAGCCTCGAAAGTCAGGGTCCTCGCCCGCGTACTCGGCAAGTGGATCGTCACGGTGGTCCTCATCCTCGCCGTCTACGCCGTGCTGCTCGCCTACTCGGTCAACCGGCCCGTCATGTCGACGACGAAGAAAAGGCAGTTCAACGCCCTGATCACTGGCTTGCTCATCGCGCTGGGTCTGGCGACGGCGAATTTCCTCACGGGCATGTGCGACGACGTGCGCTGGTGGATATTGAGCAAGAGGGCAAGGTCGCAGACCAAGGTTGAGCATATCCTGCATGCGCATAGTATGACGAGGGTTATTCGTATGGCTTCAGGCTCGAAGCGATCGAACATCCATGTCGTGGTTACGCTGTGGGTGCTGCTCATAATTGGAGCTCAAGTCGGCATTGCCTCGATTGGATTGTGTTACTCGGTCGAGCGGTCCGAGGCCAGGGCCCTGATGGTGCCGGGAAACGTTTCGATCCCAGACATGTCCAACATTGAGACGACAAAGGTGGTCAAGGATAGCAACTCTCAGCGCGCCCAGGAGTACACAGCCAACAGGTAACGTGTTTCGATTGCGACTGCACAAGAGACAGTAGCATGCTGACAGAAGAACAGCCTCGGCACCGTGTCGCTCGCCTACGGCACCGGAACGACAGACGAGCTTCCCAAGCCAGGCGACCTCTACTCGACCGACGATCCCCTCATCTTCTGCGACGAGGGGGGCTGCGTGTTCGTCTTCCACGAGATCAACACAGCGACGGCCCTCGACCCAGACTCGTTCCCCGTGACCGTCGTGACCAACCGCATGGTCAGGGCGAGCACGAGCTGCCGCAGCTACCGCGTCACCTCCGGCGGCGACGGCCGGGTCGAAAACATCACCATCGCCGACGGCAGCTCATCTCGAAACGTCACCCTGCCCGTCCTCGGCGGCGGCGACCAGTCGACCGTCTTCACGGACACCGAAGCCCCCTGCGGCCCATCCTGCGGCACCATATCCGTCTTCGAGGCCTCGAGCTCATCCCCCTTCTACTACGAATGCAACACCACGATCGGCACACCCTCCAACGCCACGCTCCCGGAGCACGCCCTCGGCCCCGACCTCGTCTGGATGGTGGCCGTCGCCATGGCCCTGCAGGGTTACTCCACGACAGCCGCAGACGAGGACCTCCGCGTTCAGAGCGTAGTGTACCCCTCGGCAACAGTCTGGGGCACGCCGATGAACGGGCGCAGCGACCAGCTGCAGCTCCTCGTGTCGCGGTTCGCAATAGGCGTGCTCGCCATGGCGGCCGAGTCGAACCAGCCGCTGTACGTCTGGGGCGAGGCGCCGACAATCGGGCAGAAGCTCAACATGCAGCATTGGGATATCGTACACCTCGTCATGGCGCTCACAGCGGGGCTGCAGCTTGTCCTCGGGACGGTGGCTGCGCTGCTGGCGCACAAGGTTGTCGTGCCTGAGGGGGGGCCGGTTGCCGAGGCGGAGGTGTTGAGGGCGATGCTCGGTGGGGCGAGGAAGAAGAGACGGGGACGGATGGATAAGGGGAAGGGGAGCATGTCTTTGGCGGTTGGTGAGGGGGGAGGAAAGACGGGTTGGGTGTATCGCAACCAGTATGTCGGGGATGGTGTGTATGATCTGTACATGGAAGAGGTGGCGGTTCCGAGCAAACGATCGGGGACGAGAAGTACCTGGAGTTCGAGGAGTACCAATAGTAGGGGAAGCACAGGGAGGAGCACAAGCTCGCGTGCGGCCATACGAGAGAGTGGAAGGGTATGAGGATCATGGCAGGCATTTATACGTGATAATGGCGACCCATGACAGGCAAAATAGAGATACCTTAGGGTGTGACGGAGATGAGATGCATACAGATGAGCATATATTCATTTATTATCTTACACAGCAGTCCAAAAATCAAAGATTAGGGGTGCATAACGCATGTGCTTCTATCGAGGTGATAGGAGGCGACCTTGCCATCGAATCTGGAACAAAGGCACCCTGACGATGAGGTATGTCTTTCAACATGTCCACTGAGTTCGGAATCACCAAATATTCTAACGAAGAAGAATGAATCCTAGATCCGCACAGCATCATTATTAACTTGAAAAAAAAAAAACCTATCGGCTCCATGTTCATTTGCCTATGGCCTGTATAAAGTCGACTTCCTTAATCCTTTGACGATTCTGCAGCATTCAGAGAGTGATCGAGCAACAGCATCAGTGCTCCTTGCTATTGCCAATGCATCATGATCCCGCCATCCGGGCCGGTCGTCAACAAATCGGTGAGGTGGCCGAGTTGGTTATGGCGCCAGGTTAAGGTCTACCTTAACTAGATTTCCTGGTGGGGCAACCCGCGCGAGTTCGAGTCTCGTCCTCATCATATTGTTTTGCCGATCTGACGCTCTGATGGTCTTTTTTTTTTTTTTTTTTTTTTTTTTATCTTCTCTCTTCCCCCCTCTTTTGGTGATATTCTTGAGGTGCGTTCAATGTTTGCTCTGGGTAAGGTACCTTAGGCATTAGCGACACTTACTGCCAACTGTGCCCGGGACTCCAACTCTGACAGGCCTGGTGCCGGCTGGCAGCCTTGAGTGTCAAACTAATGGAAGTTACCTACCTTAGTGGGTGACCTGAGGTGGTCCCGATCAATGGACCAGTCCTCATCCCCGCCCCCGCCCTCGCCCCTGACTGAAGTTCTTGACCTTTCGAACCGCAACAACCTTGAATACCAAAATATCGACGGTATGAAAATGTTGTCCAAGAAAATCATTCTTCAAACTCCTCCACAGCTGTCATCCGTCTGCAGAAAGACCCCTTGATGGAAAGCGGGACAACCTAAGTAACCAGGCTGCCTGTTGCTGGAGGCCTCTTGCGCTACGCCATCATTCACCACCAAGCCAGCGGCAAACATCTCGACTGCGTCACTCCACATGTTTTGATCTCATGCTGGCAACTTTCAGCCATGTTCACCCACCGTGCTCTCTGCGAGGCTCACCGTGAGATTAGGCTCATCCGCTTCGTCAATACTCCATCACTAGGACGCTCCTCTCGCGAGCCCCCCATCGCACTCGAGCTTCAGCATGTTTCCCTCGACGATGATCCTGAATATGGTGCTCTCTCTTACGTCTGGGGTGATATGAGTGAGACTATCGAAGCAACCGTTGATGGCAGCACCTACGCCATCGGCCGTAACCTGCACGGACTCTTCCTCCAATTGCGTCGCCAGAACATCACCTCTTGGCTTTGGACCGATGCCATCTGCATCAATCAGATCGACCCTGACGAGAAGCGCTGGCAGATTGGTCTCATGAGAGATGTGTACCTGCAAGCTGCCGTTGTACATCTCTGGCTCGGGCCCGGCAACGTCAACACCGACGTGGCCCTCGACTTTCTTGCACGCCTGGGTGAGAGGGCTGATGCCTGCGACGCACCAGCATTGCTGCTCGAAGTAGGAAGGGCTGGAACAATTGCTGATATCATCAGGAACCGCCTTGAAAATCCCATCTCCGACGGCCATCTCGACGACACAGACCCAGACAAGACCCTAGCCTCTTTCTACCGCAACCTCCTTGAAGAGCCCGATATGTACATCGACAACTCCACCGGCGACCTTCCACCCACCCAACTCGGCATCCAAGATGTCCTTCACCGTGACTACTGGACGCGCATGTGGATCATCCAAGAAGTCACCGTTCCCCGTCACGCTCTCATCGCCTGCGGCAACGCCACACTGCCCCTGCCGCTCTTCAACGCCGCTCTCGGCGTCCTCTGGGCCTGCAAGAGAACCTTCCGCCCGGCCCTGCGCCGTTACAGAGGCTTCGCTGCCGCCATAGACCAGCAGATGCTCGACGTTCGTGCTCTCAACACGCGCTCCGACTACCACGCCGGCGTGTCCCCGTCGCTGCTCGACATTCTGTACATCCGTGACCCTGCCCCGGGGAGGCCCTACTACGCCGTGACAGACCCGAGAGACGTCGTCTTTGCCGTCCTGGGTATCGTCTCGGACGGCGATGAGCTCGGGATAAAAGTCGACTACACGAAAACGCGCGCCCAAGTATTCTCAATGCTGACGAGGGCTCTCATCGTGCACGGCGACTCGGCCTATGGCGGCTTTGGACTGGACTCCGTGGTGCCGAGGACGAGGACGCCAGACGACATGCCCTCGTGGGCCGTCGACTGGCAGGCCATGGGCATGCTCGGAACCCCTCAAAAGGTCGTCCGGCATCAAGGACTGTTCGGCGGATGGTGCGACGCCACGACGGGCGGGCCAAGCCAGGTCGGCATAGAGCAGCCAAAAGACACCAGTAGCAACGTGCTGCGTCAGGGCGGATGTCGCGTCGATGTCATCACAGAGGTGCTGAAGCCACCCGCGGGTGAGCCCTGCGAGAGGTGCATACCGCCCGAACTCTGCGAAACATGCCACCCCGATCTCGACTGGCCCTCTGTCGAAGCGTTCGCCCGGCTCAACGAGGCCTTGAAGCCGAATCCTCTTTGGGGCGCCACCGTGTCGGCCCTCGTCACGGCGGTCACGGCCATGGATCCCGTATCGGTAGAGCACATGGCCCGCGTCGAGGAGCCTGCCGTTTTCCGCCTCATCGGCAAGATGCTGCTAGCGCGACCGATCGCCGCGGACACCCTGAGCGAGACGGAGGCTGCCCTGTTCCGCGACGACCTCTATGGGTACTGGCGCTCGGCGCCTGAAGAGGTGGCCTTGACGGACGAGAGCATCGCCGAATTCGCTGATGCGCTGCGGCGGCATTGGGCGGCGTGCCTGCGCGGGAGGACGTTCTTCTGGACGGAGGGAGGCAGGCTAGGAATCTGCTGGGTCGGAGTGCAGGCAAAGGATGTCTTGTCACTTGTGTGGAATTCACCGGCACCAGTTGTGTTGAGGGCGAGGAAAGAAGGAGGATTTGTCTTCAAGGGGGATGCGTATGTGGCTGGGATCATGGAAGGGGAGTTTCTCGAAGGAGAGGAACGGCTGCACGAGGTGTTCGATATCTATTGAGGTGCCGGAGCATTTATTTGGGGGCGTACACGATAGGAAATCCGGCACTGATTGACGTAGTGATAATGATGATGATTCGTCTTTGATTTCGACTTGGGTTTCGGTCACTCATGCCAGGATCCAGATGAGGCATCGTGCAGCTGTCCGGTTTACGGCCTGCACTGTGTCGCGAAAGCACGGAAGGAATTTCAAATGTGAGTATCGCGCGATAGACAGGGATTTCAACGTGGGTAAAAGGAGGTCATGGAGAGATCGCGCCGAGTTTCCTCGAGTTAAATCCACGCGCCCTGAACCGCCAACCTCTGGCCAAGCGAACAGAATGCCTTCCCCTGCTGCTCGACTATTCATCCCAAAGAGCCCATCTACCTCTGCCCAGAATCTCCTTGACGTCGTTACATTCGAATCCTGGGGCACCAGGTCGGGACCAGACATCAAAATACAAGGTCCCCAAACACATCCTCGATGCTCTCACCATCACCCTCCCTCATCCTCTTCAGGAACTTCAGCACGCCTTCAGTCTCAGCATCCATCTCCCAATGCTCCCTCTCCTCATCCTCCTCAACGTAGGGCCCCACGATCCTGCTAACCTTCCTCCCTCGGGCGACAAGTCCATCCTTCCAATCATCCCACCACGCCCTAAAGCCCGCCTCGCTCGCACCACCCTCCAGTCGCCTCGCAAAGGCCAAGTACGCAAGCATCCCCTCAACATGAAGAGGGTGCACGACTCCCCCGTAAGACCTCGTCACGGAGAACCCGTGCCAGAAAAGCACCCTCTGGAAGACCATCTCCCCCCGCACCCCATCGTGCCCACTCCTCACAACGATGACACTCCCGAACAGCCGCGAGAGAGAATCCTCCCCCCAGACAGTCGACGCCCGAATCCCGAGCGGCACGACAGAAGGGTGCACGATCCACCGCAGCCCAAGGCTAAAAGGCACAGCCAGCATGAGACCACTCTTCCAACAAGGCAAGGCCACCATCTCCACGGCCGGCACGCCGAGAGCGATGTGCCATCCCGACCTGGGGTCCACGAGCTTGAGGGCCGGGCACTGCGGCTGGCGGGATCGGTTCGGCGCCGGGGAGGCAGGGTGGCAGGGCGCCTGGAGGATGGCGTCGACGACGTGCGTGAGGTCGCGCAGCGATGCGTCTGCCACGGACACCAGATTGCCGTTGCGATCCGTGTTGTACGCGAAGGCGAAGACGGGGCCGAATACGGGCGTGACGTTGCCTGGTTTGCCGAGGGCTTGCACGGCCCAGTTGACGGCGTCGATCTGGCTGTCGTCGTGTGCTGGCTTTGCGCCGAGGAGGGCGAGGCCGTGGCCCAGCGGGTGAGGAAAGATGGATCGTTGCGCGGCGAGGGGGGCCATCCATGTTCTCGTTGTGAAGCCTTGTCGCTCGGCCCAGGCGGTGATGATGCTTTCTTCTTCGAAGAGGAAGGAGAGGTTCCCTTCGGTTTCGTCGAAATGAGCCTTCACCCAGAGAAAGGAGGGCGCCGTCTCTTCCGGCGCGAAGCAGATCAGCCGGTGATGCGCGGTCGAGGGGCGAGTTCCTTCCATGTCCTCCAGCAGACCGCACACCTCGGCGTGGAACTTTTCATCGTCATTCCGGCAAGCATCAGAGCAGTAGCTTGCCGCGTTGCACTCGGGACACCACGTCTTCGCAACGCCTTCGCAGCGGAGACACCGCTCGCGAACACTCTCGTCGTCCCTCGTCATCTCGAGAGGCGCGTCGCCCGTATCGATCCGGAATTTGTGGATGGAGGCTTCGAAGTCGATCCCGTTGTGCTTTTTGCGGTCACCGCGCATGGTGACGCCCGAGGAAGGGAGGGAGAAGGCAATCTGATAGGGGTAGGTCCTGGGACGCTTCTGGTTGTCAGCACGATCGTCAAGCAAGCATTTTGACCAGAGAAGGGACCTCACCGTTGGGTTGCGCAGGGCGTGGCTGTGGCCACGATCTACAGTCAGAGTCATGAGGC
This sequence comes from Verticillium nubilum, assembly GCA_002851675.1. Taxonomy (NCBI): domain Eukaryota; kingdom Fungi; phylum Ascomycota; class Sordariomycetes; order Glomerellales; family Plectosphaerellaceae; genus Verticillium; species Verticillium nubilum. The sequence goes on from NMXI01000029.1 coordinate 188,655, forward strand.
GCTGGCGGAACCGCAGACGCTGAACGTCTTCGCCGCGATGGCGCAACATCGCGGTGGGACGATGTCGGAAGAATGTTCGTGGGTTGGTAAGGAGAAGCAAAACTATGCGTGTTGGCAACGCTGATTCTATACAGTCAAAGCGGACTATTCAATCCGTAATCTGGTCGAAGGCAAGTCGGGTGTGTTTGCTGGAACTCGCCTGTGGCGGAAGGAGCACAACCGAATTGCGTCCCTCGTCCTTTGTGTTCTTGAGCCTTAAGTCTTGACTCTTGACTTGATGCCTGAGAGTGACTCCTGACTTTCGTCTGAGTCAACGGGAATTGCTTTGAGAAACACCAAGACGAGACAGATGGCGGCAACCTGAACTGAGCTGGAATGTGGGAAGTGGGAAGCCTAAGGTAGAAAGCCCAAGCAGCTGAGGGAAGTGTTGAAGGAGGTGAGTCGGATTCATTCAACTAGGTATCTAGGTATGTCAAATCGCCTCTGATTCACTCAAGGCACATCAGGCCAGCTGACCATGGCAAAACATGCGACGAGCCTAATCGATCACCTTCCTGTTCATCTGAAGTCACGGTCTAGACAGCAAAATGCATCAGATAAAGAGGCGACTGGCAAGATGCAGTCATATTCGCTGGGCAACTTCACCAAGGTACCTCTATGACTGAATCCCCATCGCTGATGTCTAAACACTGATCCTAAACTGCATCCAAACCGCTATGTCTGCATTAAAGGACTTCAGCCTGTATCCTAGCGACCTCTTCCTCCACATCATCAGCCCAGTCGAAATGCTCGTCGATAATTTTCCAACTCGTCTTCTTCTCAGTCTGCTCGTCAGTCGTCTCAGTAGTCGTCTCGACGAACCTTTCGTAAGTCTCATCATTCCCAGTTGTCTCAATATCTTTCTGGACAGTTGTTCCACAAGCCTGACTGACGCTCTCCCTATCGACTGGGTCACCAGCGGTCTTGATGGCTTTCTCGGTAATCGTCTTGATGACCTCCTCGGTAGCAGTATCGACGATCTCCTCGGTAGCCGTCTTGATAGTCTCTGCGGGATTCGTCTCGATGAACTCTTCGGGATTCGTCTCGATGAACCCTTCGGGATTCGTCTCGATGACCTCCTCAGTAGCCGTATCGACGATCTCCTCGGTAGCCGTCTTGATAATCTCCTCCTTAGTCTGGACGGCGTTGTCTCCACAAAGCGTAGAAGTCTTCTCGCCAGTCGATTCAGCAGTGGCATCGGAAGCATTCCCATCAATCAGATCGGAACCCTTCTCAGAGATCTTCTCGCCAACCAGCTCTGAAGCCTTCTGACTACTTGTTCCGACATTCTTCCCGTCAGTCGTCTCGACGGCCGTTTCACCAGTCATCTTGACAGCCCTCCCCTCAGCCAGCTCCGAAGCCTTCTCGCGGGTAGTCTCGCGGGTAGTCTCGACATGGTTCGTGCCCAGAGACACTCCAGCAGAGCTTTCTCCTACAAACCGATGGCCTCGTCCTCGCGTCATATGTCTTCCAGACTTTCCGCCCCGTCCGCCTCGATAACCCATGCCCTTGCCTCGGCCGTGAGGTTGAAGCAACGGAAATTGCCCGAGAGACGAAGCCTGATGTTGACCAGGAGGAAGGCTTTGCCCGGGGACAGCTTCTGACGCCTGATGAAGTGATTGATACCCCTGTGAATGATTCTGAAGCTGCTGAGCACCCTGGGGCGGGTACTGAGAATGATGTTGGGGCTGAGTATATGCTGCAGCATAAACTAGAAGCATCGGCGGATGGTGAGGTTGTAAAGGCTGTTGGGACAGGGGGAGAGGATGTTGGGGGTAGTTCTGGAACGACTGAATGTTGTGCTGATACGACTGAAGAGGCTGGTGATGTACCTCCAGATATTGACGAGTGTCCCATTGAGAGTACTGCTGCGGACCCTGGTGATGCGATTGAGGATACTGATGAGGGGGCTGATGAAATTGCCGGGGAGGGTACTGCTGAGAGAAGGGCTGCTGGTGCTGTGGTGGGAAGGGCTGCTGGTGCTGCTGACGGTATTGCCCTCCTTGTCGATTGGGAAATGTCCCACCATGATGTGGAGGTGCGACAACATTCCTCCAAGACGACTCCTCACGCTGAATGTAAGGCTGGAAACGTCCCTGAGAAAAGACCGTTGGTTGAGTGGTTCCATTACTTCCAGAATGACCTTGAACCTCAGCGCTAGCCTGTTGCTCAATCTGATTTTGTGCCTGGACTTGGCTCGGATTCGCCTGATCTGCCTGAACTTGAACTTGATCATGCTCACGAGTTCGTATTTGATGCTCATCACTTCGCTCGTTGGTGCTGTTCCGCCGCTCAGAGATTTCCTCTTCCAGGCGTCGTTCGAGGCATGTAGACGAAGAGTTACGACGGCGAGCATCTTGCACACTTTGATCACTGTTTGTATCTGTCTGGCCATTAGCTTTCTCCGTACACGACGCAGCACGAGGCCTGCCACCCCGAGGCAGATCCGCAGTACGATCGATGAGCTGCCGTAATACATCATTATGGTCGGGCTCTGTGTGGTCCCCGCTGCACATTGGTTGAGGTCCGGATGCCTCATTGTCTGTAGAAGTCTCTTGAATAAACTCTTGAGTCTGTTGAGAAGAAAATTGCGGGGGCTCTTGAAACTGTGGCAGACACACTCGGATTGGACCAGCAGGTTCATTGAACAATGCCCTTGCTGAATCTTCGAGTGAAGTATGCTCCAGACAATGAGTAGGCTCGTAAATGAGCTGGGAAGAGCTTTCGCTAGCCGTAGGGGGTTCGTAGGCAGCCTTAGAATTGCCCTGCGCCTGCAAATGAAACTGTTGCGTGTCCCTAGAAGACTCCTCGATAGACTCACCGAGCTCGGCGTGTTCAATATACTGAACGAACTCAGAAGGCTCAACAGGCTCAACGGAGATTTGGGCAGATTGAGCGATTCCCTGGGTAAGACACACAGCAGGTGACGGAGAAGTAGCATCACGTTCGTCATACTTCTCAAACCTGGCAGCGCGGGCTGCCGTGGTCGTGCGACGAGGCTCACCTCCGCTAACAGACTCGCTCGAGATACCTGTCCCCTCGGTGGTGCGAGATGCTTCTTCCGTACGAGTTGTCTGCTCAGGACGTGCAGACTCAGCAGGGGGAGCAGGCTTCTCGGCTTGATCAACCCGCCCACGGACTGGTTGAGCAATCTGCTCGGCCACAAGTTGCGCCGCAGTCTTCGTCAAGAACACCATATTAACCGCACCGGCGTTTGCGACGTCTTTCAAAAAGAGCGCCTCTTTCTTTTCGCCTGCTTCAGGGAGCATCCCGGAAACCTGATTCTCCTTGGGCTTCTTTTCCCCTTTAGGCTCCTTCGACTCCTTATTCTTCGAGCCCTTCCTAGGGTTCTTACCCTTGTTTTCGTACGCTGTGATGACTGCTCCCTTTGTGAGATCCTTTGTCCAGTTGTTGCCGACAGAATTCATTGAGTGCTCATCCGGCGCCTTCAGGGGTGCTTGCGACGTCTGTGGTAAAGGAGGCAGAGGTCTCGGAGCATGGGAGGTCTTCGAAGTCGGCACCGGAGGCAAGGGTCGGGCAGATCCAAGCGTCTTTGGCAGTGGCAGAGCAGGTAAAGGCCTCGGAACATCAGGCATGCGTTTCATGGGCTTGGTCTTCCTCTGTTGAATCCTTGGGGCAGGCCCTGCGGTAGACCAGTGGGGAGCGCAAGGCGTGTTGGATTGATCCAAAGGCTTATTCTGAACTGCTGTCCTCTGCTTTCTCGCACCGACGGTCTCCCAAGCTTGCGACTCGACTTCGGCCTGCTTGATGGCCCGATCGTCTGTATGCTGGGGTAGGGAAAGTTCATCCGTCCATCTATCCTCTGGGGCTGTCTTAGAAGATTCATGGTGGCCATCGGAGGGTATAGCCCCAGCGTGCTCGGTGTCGTGCTGCACATTGCCGTTCTCTAAAGTCGAATGTGACGGTTTGTCTACCTCCGTCTCAGCAGCGTTCTACACTGACGAGGGCTGAACAGATTCGACTGGGTTTGTGGTCACAAGCTCTGGTATCGTCGTTGGCTGTACCAATTCAACTTTCTCCTCCTGCTCCTCGTGGGAAAGAGCAGTCGACTCGCTTGTGATAAATGGAGGGTTCTCGGGATCGACAGCAGTACAAGTGTCTGTTGATGGCCTGGGCGAAGTGCTTACTCCCTCCGGCTGTTGAGTCTGACCCTGCTTGGCCTTGAGTGGCCCCTCAACGACGACCTGAGCAGACTTGATGACCTTCTCAGCGAGCTCTGTCGCAGTGCCTTTACGAGCCACTTGATCAACCCTTCTGGATAGCTCATCTATTGTTGAATTGATTTGGTGCATCCTTTCTTCCATTTTCTTGAAGCCTGTCGCCATGTATGTCATAAGTTGACAGTTCGAAACATCATGAGGCTCGACTTGCTGCCCGATGATGGGTCTGGTGACATCATCATCGCCCAATAAGGTGGATCTTGAGGATGGTCTGTCGGACATCTCGTAGCAAGGCGTGTTGGTGGAAGTGTCCTGGGGTGTATCATTGGGATCCCTGGGAGAGAGTGCGCGCGGTAGAACCTGGCGAGCCTCATCTTCAACGTCGGAAATGGGCGGCTCGAAAGCGATTTCGGGCTGGGTTTCTTCGGTTAAGAAGATCTGCTTGTCTTCATCGAAAGTAGGTTCGAGCTGAGGCTCAGCGACGGCAACAATTTCTTCATCGGTGCGATCAGTGGCTCCCTTCTGAATGACTTCGATGCTTGCGTCAGCGTCGCAAGGGCCCGGTGCCGTAATCACATCAACCAGCATGGAGTCTTCCTGATTCTGGGGCAGAGAGCCCTGGCCTCCTTGACTTATGTCGCTTTGGCTGTTGGGAGGGGTCACGTCAAGATCGGGCGTAAACGAAGTCGACTTCTCAGGGACGTCATGAGCATCGCGTTTGTTGATCTGTGACGCCAGTTCGGGTTCAGGAGTAGAAGCAACTTGCTCTGCGGCAGAAATTTCTTTGCTCTCGGGATGAACTGCATGCTCCTGGATATCTTGAGAAGCTTCTGAGGTGCCATCTCCGGGAGGTGGAACTGTGATCGCGCCCGGCGAGATGGCGAGCTCAAGCAACGATGCAGCAGCCTCGGTAGCTCGAGAGAATTCAATCTCGGCCTTTTTCTTGGCTTTGGCGTTCTTCTTTTGCTCCCTTTTCTTCATGGCTTTCGTCTTTGGAGCCGCCGGTGCTTGCTGGGTTTCTTCTGCAACCTGGGTCTTCTGTTCCTCGAAACGCTCAGGGTTCATGATGCAAGGATTGAGATGCCATCCGAGAAGGACATCGACTGCGTGCTTGTAGTCCAGTATTGAGATGTCGTCGAGCTGCTGGAACTGGGTGTCCCCATCGACGTGCCAAGCCACAAAGATCAGTGGGCCAAGCCAAGCGTGAAGATGGCCTGGGGGTCCGTACTTGGCCACGCTCTTGTTGAACCACTTGCTTCTGATACCCTCCGTCATGGCATCGACAGGTACAATGAGGCTGAGCCCGTGTCCGAGTTTGGTGACCTGCATGGAGGGCAGGTCATTGCACACAATGGAAGAGGAGCCATGCCAAGGGTCGGTTCTGCATTCGACGGCAAGCTGAGCAAGCTCTGGATGGTCCAAGCGAACTTTCATCGTTCTAGTCTCCATCTTGGTCCAGATGATCTCAGGGGAAGAGGTGTAGGCCGGGAAAAAGAGCGCCATGTAGTGATCAGGCGAGGGTCTTGTCTTTTTGGTAAAGGATGTGTACGTGCTGCAGAGCCTGCGATGGATCATACGCTCCTTTTCTGAGCAGGCCGCACTGCAATAGACCGCACCGCAGCGATCGCAGCCATGGGTGTTGCCGCTTGGAATCTGGTTGCATGAGACGCAGCAGAGTTTGTGCTGTTCGTCTGTTCCATAGCGCTCACGCCGGTCCGAAAGAGTATCACTATTGAAGCCCTCACCGGCGGCCTGGGTGGAGGGCTGCTGAAGCCCGAGGGGCGCCCTCAGGTGCGGCATGGTGATAGCTGTAGTTGTTGAGGTCAGCAGGGTATTCTCATTACTTTTCATTTGGAGTCACTCTCTCCTCTCGGTCAATCAGACTTGGGGAAATGGCTATCACTGTGCCACCAGAAAATGCCGAGCGCTCTCATAGTCCAAATGAGGTTGGCTTCCGGCGTCCGGCGGACTCTTTCCGGCCCCCATATCATGGAACCCAATACGTGGCACGGAAGGCGTCCGGCGTAGTCCGTCCGGTGCAAGCCGTCCGGTGCAAGCCGTCCGGTGTTCGTCGCCCGTGTACCACCCTTGTCATTGCTGTGGACGATGTGTTTTCTCTTCCCACAATACCTCTTTGATGACGAATAAAGGAAATAAAACAACAGAAATAAAATGAACTTACCACTAGAAGCGATAGAGGTGGGAGGGAGGAGGATGAGGAGGGCGGGTGTATGACGATAATGCTGAAGAGGATGTGATTAGTGTGAAAACCACAAGCAGACTTTTCAGAGTGTAGAAAGAAAACGGAGAGGCTGTCTCGGCAACGGAAATCAAGGAAGGACTTACTGATATGGGAGAGGGAGGTGCAACCTTGCTGGCAAGGTTAGTAGGTCATACAAAAGGTTCTCCAGTGGCGGCAGGAGGAGACGTGGTGAACATGGCACGCAGAAAGAACTCTTTTTGCAGAAAAAAGGATGTTCCTTTAGACTTTGGGCTGAATGAGGAGCTTGGTAACTGCTTACAATCTTGGTGGTGATGGTTTTGTGGTGGGAAAGAGGTTGCGACTAGGGGTTTCGAGCTCGTGGGACGTGTTTTGTTTTGCAGAGAAATGTTTGTGGCCACTGCTGTGAAGCCTTATCTCCTTACCGGTGACTACGTATAGAAATTGAATGGGCAGCAGGGCGTGGAGCAGCCATGTAGTGGGAAATGGTGAAGCCATCGTGGCCTCGCGAGGCCGTCGAATATGACCCTTGAAGCGGGTCTCAAGCTTAACTCATCAATCTTCTTGGAAGCCAGTAGCTCAAGTCGCAGCAGCGCTGCACGGAGATGAACAATGGCCCGTAGAGAGAGTGGTTTGAAAGAAAGCCTATCAGTCCCTGCTGGCGGCTTTGCTTGGCTTGAAGCCCATAAAACGACGACTGGGGTCAAGACCTCTGTGTGCACTCAAGCACAGGGTGAGTAGTTGACGAACATCTGAGGGGGCAAACGATTATCGAACAGGTCGATGATGACTCAGGGCACTAGATTCTGGCACGATTTGACCACAATTTGAAATGGGAAAGACGACCATTAAGTCCAACCCACCTTTGAAGACAAGACTTCGCGCGAAAACCCGCTCTGGTGTCACAAATCTTCTGCGTCGAGTCCCATAAAGCGTCATGCACAGGGGTCTATAAGAACCCACGACCAAAGTCATTATAATGCACATATGTCAAGACACCACACTTGAACATGTAACGCTCCATTGCTCCAACCCATAACCTTGCTCATCAGGTCTGTTAACCGCCCAGGCATTCGAGCCAACAATCCCGATCCGTTCCGTACCAAGGAGAGTGAGCAAGGGCGAAACGCTCAGGGTATCAGGCCCATATTGATCCTCTCATCGAGTTCTTCCCACAACCTCTCCTCCTTTCCTGCCCTTGCCCAGCGATGAGCGCCGAACGCAGACGCGCAAATGGGTCCGCGTCCACGCGCAGACCGGGCATCATATTAGCCTAGCTTTCCGGTGCAGCCGTCTCCAGAATGAGTGGGTATCTCGTTCGTCGTATAAACCATAACAGGGAATCACAACCCAAACCACAAACCATCTAAGGTGTGAAATGCAGAAGAAGCCACCGCGACCAAAAGTAAGGAACCGCTCATAACCATATTGAACCCGAGGAAGCAACAAGAAAAGCCCAAATGACACAGCTACCGTAAGCCACAGGCCAAAAGCCCAACGCTCGAGGACAGCAAGCAACATTGGAGTTGAGATGTGGAGAGACCGAGGGAAAAGAAAGGCACAGAAAGGTCAAACGCTGAAACCAACGAAGGAAAAACTTCAAGCCAAAGCCAACAACCGAATCCGGGATATCGTAAAATCATGAAGAGGTCGCGCTGCGCAACTCGAGTCGCATCGCATCAACTTGCCACCGTTGATGGCCGAATCATAAGTCGTAATAATATGTGAGTGTCGCCGTGATTGGGCGTAGTGTGAAATTTGAGAGAGAGGCGGATTCAGGGTGCAGGAGGCCGGCTCTGGCCTCTCTGGCGTCAGTAGGCAGTAGCCGTCGAGCCTTCGCTCGCGGCAACGGCGACAAGTGCGTCGAACCGCGATGAGTTCTCGGCCGTGCGCTCACTGCCAGGCTGCTGGGGATGTGGCTGCGGCTGGCTCTGGAGCTCTCTTGAGGGCTCCCGGCCGGGGAACCCAGAAAACGCAGTCATGTTGGGGTGCTCCATACGATCGACACGGGGACCCCTGACAGGCTCACCATGAGTCTGTTGGGCAAGTGGGCCGTGGTACCAGCCGTGCCGTTTCGTGTCTCGCGGCGTCGCAATCATCGGTGCTGACATGGTGTACTGGTGATTTCTGCCCAATGCCCCGGCATTTGATTGCGAAGGTGGCGTGCCGAGTTCGAACCTGACGGTCGGCGGGTTGACTCTAACTTGCTCGGCCTGAGCTTGAACGGCCTGATTGACTTCGTTAGCCCAGGCTCCTGCGCTGTCGCGCGGAGGTGTGACGTTGTTGGATCGCAGGTCAAGCCTCGTCAAGCCCCGGTGTAGACCCATGTCCCAGTTCCGTCGATCATCCGTGCCAACGTGCGCGGGCGGCATGTGGGGTTCCGCGTCAACCATCATTGGGGAGGGGTTTCGCCTGGGGGGCGTTGCGGGACGAGGGAGCAAGGGATCGAAGGACTCAATACCCGGCAGACGAACAGTCTGCTGAGGTTGAGAGTTGGACGCATTTGCTGCAGGAAGCGGTGGGCCAGGCTGGAAATGACTGGGAGTGACGACGTTGCTCAGATGACTACTGGGATTGGGCTGGAAGGTGCGACTTTCGGGGTGCCAAGTGCGCCGTCTCCAGGCCTCATCAGCAGCCGAGGATGTCGAGTCTCGTCGACCGGACCAAATAGACGACGGAGTCGGAGGCGAGCCGAGGATACTACTAGTGGCGGGCGAGAAGGGAGCCACGTTGGGGTTATTCATAGCGCTGGGGGCGAAGATCGCTCGGTTCACGGGCGCGCCATGGGGCGATTGAAAGGGATTGGCACCCGAGGGGACACTCAGTCGACGGCCGGGTGTGCGAGCACCAGCGGAGTACATGCTGTGGGATCTGGAGTGCGAGGTGGCCGGGGATGCCATGACAGAATTCCATCGGGGGCTGCTCTGACCAGTCGAGAAAGTTGCAGAGGTTGGTGTGCCAAAGTCAGTCGGCGAAGCTGGGCGGTATCCGTACGTCCCATCCGCAGGCCGGTAGCCTTCGAGAGATGACCTGGCCCGGGGGTCGGCCATGACAAGAGGAGGGGGCCTTCGACGAATGTCTTCACGAGGGCCAAACGCCGGACCGACGGAACCCACGCTTCCGATGCTCGACGTGGACAGCGATTTGGAATGACCTCGGACAGGGCCACCGCTGCTCCCCGCAGTTGACGCCCGCGATCGGCCAGTCGCCTGCCGCACCCTGTCGGTTCTGATCTGCCTCTGAAAACGAGCGCCAGTTGCCGCGAGCGAATCCATGGGAATATCCTCGTTCACATGAACAGTCTGAGCATGTTGTCGAAGGTTGTCCAACCGAGAGAAGCGCCTGGAGCAGTGGCATTGAAAGGGTCTCTCTCCAGTGTGTTTCCTACATCAAATCAGTCGCTTGAGCATGGCTAACATGTAATAGAGCACGGCGTACCTGATGTGTCGAGCGAGATGTTCGCTGCGCGTGAAGCTCAGATTACAGGGCGGGTAGTCTGTGCAGTAGAACCTCTGTGACTTCTTCTTCTTGCCCGACCTCGACCCGTCTCCGTTGACGCTGTCGTCATCAGAGACTCCTTCGTCGCCAGCAGCCGTCTCACCATCAGAATCGTCCATGTCGACATCTTCCGAGTCTCGTGACTTTCGAGAATGTCGAGAGGTTTCTCGTGTAGGCATGTTACCCTCAGCAGTCTCTGGTATCTGCACAGCGTCGGGAAAGGGCGACGAGGGGAGTGGTTTCTGTGACGCCAGAGCGCTGCCGCCGAACGAGACCCTTGTTGGTGTTGTTGCATCTTCTAGAATGGTGTCCGGTCGTTGATGAGAATGCGGCGCGGTGTTCGACCGGGGCATAGTTGGTGATGTCGTCATCTCTTCTTCATTCTTGGCGGCGGCAGCCAGGAGCGTATTCACCGGGCGAAAAGCAGCCATCGTGAGGACGATCTTGGATAAAGGGGGCCGGTTACCTAAAGAGAAATGGCGAGGGAAATCAAGGGAATAGTTATGTCGGCCCTCGTGTGATGATGAGGCTGTGGGCGGCACTCAGAGGGATGCGAGGAGACGCAACGGAACAGTCGGTTGGAGGGGGGGTTGGTGGCTATGCCCAAGGGAAACGAGGCGGGCGGGCGACGGGTGACAGGAGCCGGGAGAGGAAGCAAAGGTGAGGAGAAAGGGAGGCCGGCAGACTCCACGATCAAGTCATCCGAGGAGGCTTGTCGCAGGTTGTGGGAGTATGCTGCTCGTTCGACCAAGAGAGAAATGAAATTTCGTGATCTGTTTTGGTGCGTCGATGGTGTAGAAGTCGGCAGGCTGGGAAGCGGAGGTTTGCGTCAGTCGGAGCCAAGGGGGGGAGGGGAGACAGTCGGCGGGATCTTTAATCCCGGTCTGGATCCTCCCTGATGCTGGTCGACAGGTGGGGGCTCCAGGGTGTCAGTATTCGGTGCCTGGTGCGGTGATGATGGTGTGCAGTAGAGAGGATGGAGCATCCGCAGGATTGCAGGATGAGCAGTGTCAGAATCGGACAGGAGGCGAGGCGGAAGAAGAGCGTCAGGAGAGCGTCCAGTGAGGAGGACTGAGGGCGAGGGGCTCTAGAAATGCAAAGCCAGGGGGAATCGAGCAAGTGGGTGGCAATGAATGGTCGATGATGAAAGAGGCCAGGAAGGCCTGGGATGGGGATCTGACCTTGCCTTTTGGGGCCGTCTCGAGGGGCCGCAAGGGCTGCAGGCTAGCCACGCACCACGGCAGCCGGCCAGTCGTAGACCAGGTCAGCCAGGGCGCCGGCGCTCTTGTTCGTCTTCTCCCCCTGCTTTTGCCTGGTCTGTCTGCTTTGCCTGGCGGCGGCGGCGCTGGTGCTCGCACTGGTTTCCCCCACCCCACCTCTCTCCCTCCTCGTCTGCGAGCGTGCGTGAGCGCCCAGCTAGTGTCAAGCCTGTGTTGTCTTGACCTAGGGCGGAGCTGAGCCGGTCCTGTGCTGGGCTGGGACCGGGATTTGAGGCGTCACCAACCAGGGCAAAGGAAAGCAGACCAGATGAGAGTAGGCCAACCACCTCGAGAGATGCGGGCGGCGCGCAGCGGCAGCGGGCGATGCAAGTCACCAAGTTGAGTCAGGAACGGAAACAGGCCAAGGCCAGGCGGTCGACCCACGGGAAAAGGCAAGACAAGGCCACCCGGCGATTTTAAACCCTCGATGGGAATGGCGGCGACAGCTCACTGGCGCCAGGATTCCGAGGAGGTGGACGATGCTACTGCTGGCGATTTAGGCAATTCGAGGTGCTTTCCTGTGCCTGGGGGTACCTGAGGGTTGGTGCGCTCTGCTGTGCCGCGTCGTGTTGTCTGACGAGGGGGGGGGGAGGGGGGGTCTATTCGTGATGCCAATGCCCCTTGCCTGCAAACTGGTGGACTGTGGCCATCGATCGCACTCGGGGTATTCGGAGATAAGAGGACAGCCCAGGAGGATCGCGGTTAGACGCTGGCGGCTAGCGAGGCAGATAGGATAGATACTTATTAGTAGAGGCTTGAGGGGGTTGGGTTGGAGGGTCAGGCAAGTCAGGGTGGTCTAAAGGGACATGCAGTGTTGGATGTCGAAATCGAACAGGGAGCATGGTCGATGATGATGAATGACGAGGTGTCAAATCGCGGCGCCACCAGGATGCACCTAGTGCGACAAGTGCTAGTGATACACAGAGCTGTGCCTGTGTCGTGTCGGGCATGGATCTCGGCTTGGAGATTTGGCTCTGGAAGCGCTGCAGACGATCTTTTCACTGGAAGGTTTTGCGGAGCACTGGTGCTGGAAAGTCACGATGAGCGGCCAACTTAGACCGGTCTGGAGGCCGGAATCGACCATTATAATACAGAGCAACGGTAGCAATCGCTACGCACAGCCATTGACGACGTGGGCTGGTCAGACACCGAAAACGGATGGCGAGTCGCAGAGGATGACGAGATGCACGGCGAGACAAGAATGGTGTTTCTGAGACCAGTAGCATCCCTCCCCTAAATTCTGCCATCGTCAAATTTGCCGGCGAACCTGTCCGCCTCGAAAGGGTTCCCCTCGTTACGGTAGGTAGGTAGAGAGAGAGAGAGGCTTTGCGTACTGATGCGATGCGACGAGACTGGGTTTTCGCCTGCGCCAGGTCTAGGCTGCTGGGCGGTGGAACGACTCTGATGCTTGCTGACTGGGTTTCCTGGGACCACTTGATTGAGAACAGTGGTCAAGAATAGAACGAACGAGCTTGGCTGGCTTGTTGGCTGCTGGCTGGCGCACTGACTTGCGTGTGGGCTGGCTGATGGGCTCATCCGCAAGGCACAGGCTGCTCCTGCGTTTCCGTGCCATCAGCAGGATGCAGGCGACACGAGGCAGTCCAGTCAGGTACGGAACAAAGAAGCCACGATCAAGGGAGAAGGAAAACAAGGCGTCTATTGGTTGAGCGGTGTGCGAGGCAAAAGGCTTGGGAAGTTCGCAAGCTTGTTGGTCTTTTATGGATCAATTGGCCGTGTGCGTGTGGGGTGGTAGGAGTGGGCCATAGAGCTTGTGATCCATGGGTGGGATGTCTCGCCTGTGCCTTTCTCCTGGCGACTTGTGCCTGGAGGTGGTTCAAGTGATGATGGCACCGACGACCTATAGTTGGGCGAGATGGCTGGAGTCGGGGAGAGGGGCTTGAGGGTTGGTGGTGCTTTTGTCGGGTGCGGTGCGCCACATCCTGTCAAGTGGACTATCGACGCTAGCGCTGTTGATGAAGGCAAAATGATGGATGAGATGGCTTGGATGCGTTTGGCATGGTGCGAGGGACAAAGCAGACAGGATGTGATGGGGGAAGAGGTTGATGGTGACGGCCTGGTGTTTTGCGACGGGCGATGGGAGCATTGATGATCAGCAGAGCAGGCCAAGTATGGGGTGGGGGATGCAATATTGGCTCTTGGCGGCGTCTATCTAAGGTTGTCCGGCTTCCACGGCTGTGATCATTGCTGCGGCAGCAACAGTGGGCACTGATGGCAGGTGATACTGCCCTTCCTTTGACAAATGCTACTGCTTCTGGACAACCTTAGCTGAGTACACCGATGATCGATGCAAAAGTGAGAGACACCCTACCGAAGGTATCTAGGTCGCAGTTTTCTGTCTCCGAAATTTAGGATGGCAGGCAGGGAGAAGAAGTGTCGCCTCAGTCAGCTTGGTCCAGATGCGCTCCCGTCCGAAAAGAAGGAAGGTGTCACGGAGCACAGTGCCCTTCCTTCCTGCATCAACTTTCTTCGCTACTTGCTTTGACTGCGACTGCCCCTCCCCCTCTAAACTCTGCCCCGCCGCGGGTGACCTGCCACAAAGCAACGGCAAACGGCTGGCAGGCACAGGGATAGGTAGCTCCAGGGGTGTCCTCGCTGTAACTGCCGCTAGCATCCTGACCTGAGGACAGTGCGTGCAAGCGGACCACCTTTCTGGCATCGGCCCACGCTCGATTTTTACCCCTCTAGGTAGCTCCCCTTCCGTGGTGTACCTGCCCTGCTCTGCTCTGCCATGGTATGTACCGCACCTGTATCCTTTGTAATCCATGCCACCCCACCGGGGCCGGGGGGAAGGGCCTTGTCAACGTAATCCACTTCCTTCGTTGTACCTTTCCTGCTCCACCATCACCACAACACCAAACCACGCGCGCACATTGTCCGAATACGCAGCTAACCAGTAATCCAAGCCTGAATGATTCGTCCAACACCCCTCATCCGACTTTTACCTCCAGCATCCATTCGCCTTCCCGTCCTTCTCCTTCCAGGTTCTGGGGTCCATGTCACCGCTCTCTTTCTCGCCTCATCTTTAGAACAATTCCCCCACCATCGACTCAGATCAAGCGAGAGATATTACCAGGCATACACCGGGATATGACACAGGTCTCAGACGGATACATGGGCAGGCAGGCGGGCAGCGAGCATCTTCAACCCACACCGAACGAAACGCAGACTTCACCCCTCGTGCCAAACGGAGCCCGATTCCCCGCGACACACCAATTCCATACCGACGCTGCTTTTGGCCGACTCATCAAGCCTGCCCATGACGACGACCGCTTCGTCAGCCAGATGCATCTGTGCAGCATTGCCTGTAACCTGTGGCCTATGACCATCAGCCCCTCACATTCCCGGAACCCCCCCCCCTTGGTGGATTGTGGTCGGTGGTTAACCAATTCGGTCCCGAGCCTCTGGCGTCGCTGTCCTCCTGGTTGCCGTCGTTATCCTTCAACTTTACTCCAGTAGCAGCCCAGCTTTCACCACTGGACAAGCCAGCTGCTTCTCGGACTCGGCACTTGCGGCGTCATACTTCCCTGGCCGCAGCCCACGAATTGGCGCCGGCTTAAAGCAATCCCGCCGACGCCGCCCAGCCTGCTCTAGTCTTCAAGTCAACATGACAGACGTCCACCCGCTTGCAACGTGCCCGAACTTTCGACAAAAGTATACATGTGCCTGGATGGATATGTCAAAGGTCCAGACGAGATAATGTCTAGCTGCCAAGTGCTTACTCGGATGAACTCGACGATGTTTGAGGCTGACGACCGCCCACCATGATTGTCAGCCCCCTCCCGCCTATGGTAGGCCAGCGCCTCTTTAATCGGTTCGGTCGCGATGCCCCACGCCTAGCGCCTGAGTGCTCCAGTACATCTGACACCGGCCCTCATCCGGTACCTGGCATATCATGGCCTGGCCTGGCCTAGTTTGGCCTGGCTGACTGACTCCTCTCAGCGTCTCATAAGCAGAGGCACATATGATGTGCCAGAGCGTATGAGCAGCTGGAATAAACAGCGACGACTTCAGCGGCTGATGCCGTGTGTCAACCTGTCGCGACTGTTGCCTCTGCCAGGCAGTAAGACTGGTTGGGTATGCAGGGACTAGACGAGACGATAATGCGTTTGCGGCAGAGTCATGAGCGTACAGACATCTCCAGTCGTGTGCGACTGGCTGTTCGACTGGTAAGTGGATTGCCGACGCTCGGTTGTACTGTCCTAGAGTCATTCTCGGCGATGGTTATCTAGCAATTCTGAGGCTGATGCCCCTCATCTTCGAGAATCAGGCGCATGGTTGATGAAATGCTGCCAGCCACCTTTATTATTCTGCCCGCACACTGGCAAGTTTTGGGCTCGTTGCACGCAGGAGGCTGGATTTAATTGACTGCAGGGACGGTGCCTGTTCTGCCAGGCTCCGCCGCACAAGGATTCTTGCTGATCGACTGCGCTATCGCAGGACCCTCGACTGCCCCCCGGTTGATCTGATGTCCCGTCGCCCAGCCCACGGCACGATGTTTGGCGGCGACCACCCTATTTAGAAATGTCATCATGGCGCAGGACTTCACGTGCCCTCATACTCGAGTGCCTGTGCCGGCTGTACACTTGTGATTGTCGGCTTCACCAAACGCTCTTGGCGTTAGCCATTCGGTCACCCGCTCACTCCCGAGTACTCCCGCACTTTGTCGTTATGTTTCTGAGTGGGAAAGGGGGCAAGCCTGCCGGATGGCATGCCAATGACTGAAATGCGCGATGGGTGTGTGGAGGCGGGTGTGTGGATTGAGGCTTCGGAAGAAGCAATATGAACATGCAACAAAGCTGACCATCGCACAAGCAAAGCGAGACAGCGTCCCCTCCCAAAGGCACAACGTGCTGGCGGTGTTCCCGAGGCCCCAGGTCCCTGGGTCACACAACCACACCTCCAGACGGACAGCCCCAATCAACCCTTGACGTGGCGACGACCCGTGATACAGCCTCCGTCTCGAACAAAGGGCAGGGGTGGGCGGGGGAGAACATCGAGCAGGAAGACGTGCTGTTCTCCTCTGCAAATGGGACACTATGTCGCCACAACTGAGGTGTTTCTGAAACGAGCTACCAGTCGTTCGGTCTGTCAAGGCTTCGTTCCTTCGTCCGCCGCAGTCGAGGTGGCATGCTGTCATGCTCGCGATGCACCGTGGGCTGCGTCAAGTCAAAGAGGGGGTAGGGGGGCCATGTTTAGCGGCGTGCCACTGCCGCTGGCTGGACGGGTCGGGGGATTGCTGAGGTGAGGTGTGAGGTAGGGTGAGCAAGGCGATTCGGTGGTCTCCGGCAGGATGTCACACGTGAAGACACTACCGTCTCGCCGTCTCTCCTGATGGGTGTGAGGATTACGCAGGACGGGCATGCGACGATGAGGGGCATTGCATGTGAGAAAATGGAGGAGGGGCCGCGAGTGGGACTGGTGAGCTCTGCCTGTGGAGAGTCCGTAGAGGAGGGGACGGGTCGTCAAGTGGCTGGCAGGTGGCATATTTACCCCGCCATCGAACCAGCTCTTATCGATAAGCTTGGAGGGGAGGGGTATGGTAGGTGATGTACGTGCCCGACATTCAGAGGCTTTCCTTCAGGCAATCTTTATCAAACCCTGATACTAATTCACCATCACGATCAGCTCCTTTACTTTTGAAAAACATGTGATGGCTACACTTTCCAGAGATATGGATGGCTCCGGAGATCAAAGTCGACACAGACGTGGATGCCTCGAGACACGACGCTGGACCCACTGATCGGTGAGAGGCATGCAAGCTGCAGCAGACTGCCCAGGCAAATCGCAAGGTGAATGGGCAGGGCGACCCAGAAGAGGTGCAGTTACATGAACACACCGACGTGAGTGAGTTTTTGTGCTGCAGCGTGTCTTTTTGTCAGCCTGGTCTTACCTTCTCAAGCCCTGGAGGGCGTGGCCTTTCTTCATTCGTTGCTTATTCCTATCAATTTCGGTAGTGCATACTGGTACCACGTGCCACTTTTTGACCTCAGTATACAATGCACGATGGGGGAACCTTCATTCTGACCTTTGGAATCAACGTGTTTGAGTTCGTCCGCCAAGTTGCAGAACGAAACAGGCGCTTTTTCTCAACGCTGAAGCGAGGCCCTTGTCGGCTTGCACATGATGAAATATCACGTTGCTTGAGGACATAATAGCCACGGAAATACTTCTATGATTGTTAAGAGACCGATCCAAGGGCGAAATCCAATACTTACATGTATAGAGAGCTCTAAATCACCGCGTTCTGACTCCCCAACTTGGCTGTATCGAATAAAGGGGTAGGTGCCTCCGGGCTTTGTGGGCCAAGTATGAGAGCGAGGCCACATAATATGGCATGAAGCCAAGGCTTGTGGCAAGAGTGTTGCTAAATCTTGCTAAATCTTCAGCATTTGATATGGCAGATTTCCAGGCCTTGAGTCAATATTATTACTTAAATGCTCCCGGGTTTTCCGAGCAGGTTTTCTGCACGCTAGTGAAGTAGTATTTGTGGATATCAGGCCGCGAGCGATGCCTCACTGTTTGCTTGACGTATATTAGCCTCTGTAGTTATCGAGAGAAAGCACTGATACCATAAACATAGTGATATTGTGCCAAGGGCCGTATAGGCTCTAAGTAACGGGGGGCAAATATAGGTGTTTACTAGGTAGGTTATATTAGTAGTCCGTGCCCCACGCCCTAGGGTCCGTGCGCCCCGTCGCCTACTAAGTCCGTAGTTCCAGGCCTACCTGCCTGCCTCTAGTAGAATATAGATATATATTACTAGTTCTATCCCTTTTTGCCTCTATAAGTTATAAGCCCCTAAACGCTCCGTATATTATCGTTACTATAACGAATTTTATACCTTTATTAAGAGCTTTATTAGCTCTATTATTAGATAGTATTTTTATCGATTTTAGTATAGTATTATAGGAGGTATCGTATCTCTAATAACTACCTATAAATTTTCGGCTCCTAGTAGCTAATTTCCGGTTTTCTCGCTACCTACGCTCGGCTTCTAATAGCTACCTTAAGCTACCTTTAGCTACTACTCCTTAATAGGCTCTAATACCTAACCTTTTATTATTATAGCTTCTTTAAACACTTATAACGTTCTAGTACTAGTTAGAGAATCGAATTTCCAGGCTTAGTAACTTAACGTTACTATTACCTATAAATAGGAGGACGTCGAGGAGTTCCTCGTAAACCCTATTCCCGCACCTACTACTATAACTACTAATATAGTACTATAGAAGCTATAGAAGGCGAGACGCGCTACTACTATACGCCTCCTAGTTAACTCGATCGATCCAGTACTTCTCGACTACCTTAAAGGCGCTAGTTAGGATATTGCTAACCGGGACCCCTATAGCCTCTAGAACGTAGTTATTTATATAATTCCGAAGGTCTTAGAAGATACTATCTGCGACCTTATTCGAGAGATCGGTACCCTCGAAAGCAGTAACTTTCTAATACTTTACGCCTTCCTCGTACGCGCCTAGACGCTTAAGAGAAGGCTCTGCGAACTTACTAGAGGCGACTCTCGCTTATATACTTACTACCTTTTAAATAGTATTAGGAGGTAGTACCCTATATTATTTAAAAAGTATACTACTACTACTAATATATAGTAGAATAATATAGTACGTAATATTAGCTATAAGGCTAATATATAGGAATCTATATATACCTCCCTCGCTATAGTATAGGGTTCTAGTAATCGTAGTAAGAAAAAGAGTAATTCTATGCCTAATGCTACTCCTATAGCTAAGAGGAAGTACCCTATATACTTATATTACTATAAAGAAAGTAAGGAGCTCTTTAACTACCTACTTATAGACTACTTTCTTCTCGAGAAGAATATACCCTCGAAATAGTCTATAGATATCCGCGAGAAAGCTATAAAAGCCGTACGAGCTTACTATTATAATACTATATACTAAGAGTCTGCCTCTATTCCTAATGCCTCTAATAATAATAATAGGTAGGTCGTAGTAGCCTTATTAGATATTACTCGATAGAATACTATTACTTATTTAGTAATATCTAGTTAGGCCTACGCTATAACTAGAGCTTAGGGCCGAGATACTATTATCCTCGACTCTAGTAGTAATATTAATATCTTTAATAACCTCTCGTAGTTCTCTAAATACGTCGAGAACGCCTACCTACCTCCTATTAATATAGCGAACGGTTAGGTTATAAAGCCTCTTAGTATTAGTAAAGTATTCTCCTAGGTTCGTAATCCTCTTAATCCTTCTATAGTTATTAATTAGGGTATCTTAGATATCCGATATCTCCCGGAGAGCCCTAGTAACCTTCTATTACTAGGCCTCTTAAGTACTAACGGAATCGAATACGACTATCGTACTAATTTAATAGTTTATATTAGTAACGGCCTTCCTATTATAGTAGCTACTTAGATTTAAGGTATCTTAGTTATACCTATAACCCCCTTAAAGTTACTACTACTAGAGACTACTTATAGTATAGCCTCTATTACCTAGCTTACTACGAAGACCTAGGTACCTTTTCGCGTTATATACGAACGCCTCCTTTATACTAGAAAGCGCTATATTATCGATACTTATAAGAAGGTTAGTATCCTCTTCGATTACTAGGAGGTTAGCGACTTCTACTATAAGGCTTATTACTTTAGAAAAAGTACTAAAATCGTTAGCCGTTCTATTCTTTATAAGGCTCTTACTCTAGGTTACGAAATCTTTATAGATCTTATTAAATTTAAGCCTTCGAGTCTTAAGGATAGCTTCTATTATACCCTCTACCTAATCGATAGGTATAATAGCTTCTATTAGATTCTATTTATAAAGACTAAGACTAAGTAGGAGTCCTACTTTACTATTAAGAAGTTTATTTAATACTTTAAGGCCTCTACTAGTCTGCCTATCGTCTCTATAACCTATAATAGAGGTAGCGAATTTAATAACCTTAAGGTTAAGCTAATACTAGCTAACGAAGGCGTCGCCTTCCGACCCTCGGTATTAAATACTCTAGCCTAGAATAGCGCGGCGGAACGCGCTAGCCGTACTATTTTAGAGGGTACGCGTACTATTATTATCGCTATAGGTCTCCCGGAGACTCTATAGCTATACGCTATAAAGACCGTAGTAGAAGTTATTAACCTACTACCTATAGCCTTTAACCCTTATAGTAAAGCTCTTTAAGAGCGTCTTACTAAAGCTCTCGGCCTACTATAGTCCTATTAGACCCTATTTATTTAGTACTTCTATACTTATAGCTACGTTACTTATATTTATAAGAAAGGTATTCTCTGCCCCCCCTACGCTAATAAGACTAAAGTACGCGCCTAGAAGGGCTTCCTTATAGGCTTCGATAGCCCTTACGGCTATATCTTTAACGTATACGTACTAGAACGCGAAGCTATTATTCGCTATAGGGATATATACTTCTTTAAGGGCTAACTCCCTCTTATACGAGATCCTTCTATAGAAATCGTTAAGTACAACGCTATTTTCGCTAACTACGATATTTCTAAGTTTATTAAGATTCCCTTTAATAACTATACCCCTAAATAGCTTCTTAAAGAGCCTATAGATCGGGTTATAGCTAAGGTTACTAATTCTAAGACTATCGGGATTAGCTAATAAGAAATTATACCTCTACCTAATAAGTTAATTCTCTTAATAACTTTAATTCCTTACCCTCTCTAAGAGAATAGCTCTATAGCTTCTACTAACTTAGATACCTCGTACTCTAATAACTTTAAGGATATCGTTATAGAATTAAACGAAGTCCTCCTCCTAAACGTAACCTATTCGGAGTCCCTAGACCCTCTTATAGAGGCTTCTCCTCCGTCCCCGGAGCCTCGTACTATTACGGCGCCTCCGATCCGTAGATCTAGCCGTAACGCCCTATATATTAGAGGGTAGTATACTACTACCCGTATTAATAATAGCTTCTTAAATAGCCGGGCTCTCCTCTTAATAGAATAAGCTACTTATTATAAAGAGGATCTCCTCGTACCTCCGTTAGAATAGCCTATTACCTATTCCGTTCTCTAAGCTATAGTTATCTCCTCGGATATTAATACCCCGAAGACGATTAACGCTGCGAAGAATAGTCTTAATTAGTACCTCTAGAAGCCTACTTTTAATAAGTAGATTTAGAACCTTCTCGACTATAAGACTTAGTCTTTAGTAAGTCCCCTAACCGGTATTAAGGTCCTTCTAGGTATATAGGTACTAGATATTAAGACCTCGCCTTAATACCTGCGAGCTAGGTAGGTAGTATACGGAAACCGTTAATAGGGCGTATAGTCGGCTTAAGATCTCTACGCCGTAGTAGCTTACTCTATATTAGTACGCCTATTTTTTACTTTAGTAACGTACCTAGGCCTTTACTTTATAGTCGTCGACTTTAATAGCGTATTCCTTATAGCCCCTACCCCTAAAGGTAGTCGTATTTACGTTTAATAGCCCCGTAGATATAAAGATAGAACTAATAGAGTTTACTTTCTTAATAGTACCCTCTATAGCCTCTACGAAGCCCCCTTATAGTAGTTCTAGTTCCTATTTAGTAAGTTAAAGAACCTTAGGTATACTAGTATAGCTAGAAACCTATACCTTCTATATAACGAGTCTACTAACGTTATTCTTCTTATATACGTTAACGACGTTACTATCGCTAGACCCTCTTCTATAGCTATTTATAGCGCTATAATAATACTAAAGACTATCTATAACCTTAAGGAAATACCCTCTATTAATAAGTTTATTAGTATATACGTTATTTATAACTGCGCGGGAGGCTTTACTCTACTATACTAACGAGACTATACTTATAAGATCCTATAGCGTTTTAGCTTTAACTAGGCGAATACTATTAAGACCCCTTAGGCTATAAGTACTATATTACTTCTTCCTAATCTTACTTATAATACTAATATTATAAAGAAGTATTAAGAGATAACTAGAGCCCTTAATTACCTTAGCTATAATAGCTACCCTAATATTAGTTTTATAGTCTCGAAGCTCTACGAAGATAATAGTAGACTAACTTACGAGTACCTTATAGCCGTTAAGCGTATATTTTAGTACTTTAAAAGTACTACCTCGATAGGTATTAAGTATTATAAGGCTCCTAATATCGAGCTCTTTACTATAAGCGATACCTTATACGGAGACTGCGCTAGAAGAGTTTCTATAGGAGGATACGTTATCTTCTTAGCTAGTACCCCTATCGCCTAGAAGGCTCGTAAGTAGTAGTTCGTTACGCTTAGTACTTCGGAAGCTAAATTTATTAACCTTACTCCTATAGGTATTACCCTTAATTAGATTAGGGATACGATTTCAGCCTTTAAAGTAGTAATTCTAAAGCCTCTTATCCTCCTAACTAATAGCTAGAATACCCTCGTAATTACCCTTAATCTATTAAATGCAGCGCGCACTTATTATATCGATATTTAGTATAAATAGGTATAGGAACGTATAGTAGTAGGCGATTTCGAGCTTCGCTACGTACCCTCTACGGAAATGCCTGCCGACGGCCTTACTAAAGGCCTTAGAATTAATAAATATATCGAATTCGTGCGATAGTTACGCCTCGTCGCCGCGACTGAATAAGTCCGCTAGGGTTCGATTCCTATTACTATTTTTTTGGGTTTCCTGTTTTTATAGAGGAATCCTGCGTTCTGATTGGTCGGGAGATAGTGTTTTTAGAGTGCTAGAATTAGGGAAGTAGCCTGTTATAAGGTGCCTACGGGAAGCCCTTACGGCTATTGTCAGCTGGTAGTTTTGCCTGTGGGGGGGTGTTGGTGGTCCGTGCCCCACGCCCTGGGGTCCGTGCGCCCCGTCGCCCACTAAGTCCGTAGTTCCAGGCCCACCTGCCTGCCTCTAGTAGAATACAGACACACATCACCAGTTCTGTCCCTTTTTGCCTCTATAGGTTATAGTTCGGCAAAAGAGTAATTGATGCCCCTTGACTTCGTTCTGGGCCATCTTCGTCTCTTAGACCAACCTCTGCGCCGCTTTTGCTGTTGCCTCTGAAACCGATCTGTGATATACTGACACATCCTGACCTCACTTGTATCACAAACTTGGACATGAAGTCGCCGAGTCGTTTGAAAGCCAGCCTCGCTGCTCCTAACACTAAATTTTCAAAAATGGTACGGATTTTTGAAAGCTACAGATGTAGTCAGATCATTGACTTGATGTCGGCTTTCGAGGGCTGACCTTGTTCATTGGCCGATACACGTATCTATGGATTCATCGTCAGCAGCGTACTGAAAAGCCAACAGCCGAGAGTATCAACTCAGCCATTCTCAATGATCCAAATTACCCCAGCTTCCGGATGATCTATCCTAGGGCGAGTAAAGCTGCATGTCAAGTATTGATGAGCTGTTCATACATGTGCTGTACTTGCTTGGTCTTGCTCGTCACTGGCCCAAAGCTAGTAACTGGCATTTGATACTTGGGAAATTACTCAATCCAGACTCGAAGGCCTAATGACATCTAGCTACAATATTGCGGCTCTCCTCAAAGATGTGGGCAAGTCCACTCAGAAATATTAAATAGCGATCACTCAACTTCTCCAGGATTGCGCCGAGACCAAGACATAATCGATCGATTCAACTCTCTCGTCTGTATGAGATGAAGTCTATCTTCATCGAATCATCATGGATCAGTTGAGGCGCGACGACGTGCAGCCTAAAAGCCGCATACCGCCTATTCGTGTGATTATGGCCCAGCGAGACGATACTAGAAAGAACCTAATACGAGTCGAAGACCATACAGCGAAATAGAGAGCGTGCCTTTCTTCTCGCATCTCTCTCCTGAAGATGCCGCGCGGCTTACATACTTTCCAGAATACAAGAAGAAGAAGGCCGTTCGCAAGGTCTGGTGTCGTTGATCCCCCATTCCTGTCTCTACTATGATAAGCTGACTCGGAACCCGGGTCGAACTTCGCCCCATTCCTCTCCTGATATCACTCTATCTGTTTTCCGTCATTGATAGATCCAGCATCGGTAAAGCTCCCCCTCTGTATGACAAACATGACTTTGGCGCTCATCTACTGATGAAATGCAAAAACAGGAAATGCTGATATCGAAGGGATGTCCGAGACGCTTGGCCTGACTGCACGCAGTACAACATCGCGCTGTCAATTTTCTTCATCCCATATGTTTCGCTTGGTGCGCTACTTCCTGGCCAACTCTTTTATGCCTTGACTGACCGAGCCTGAAGAGGTTACAAGTACTAAGTTTTGAACAGGTTCAAGAAACCCTGTGCTATGAGCAAACTGGAGATCAGAGCAAAGTATACCGACGAGAAGCTCGATCGGATGGGTGATAGTTCTCTGTTGTTTCGATCTACGCTCTGAGCAACTTGCTCGGGTTGGTAACGAGCAGCGTGGATAAACTCCTGTAATATTTGGATGACTTGGTATTGTGCTTACTTACTTGTGGTTCTTTTCTTGAACTCAGCATACAGTGAATACACGGCTCAAAACAGTCAGTCCACGCTGAAAGGGCAAGCTTGCAATATAGTTTGGTTTGCGAATACATATTATTGATTTGAACCTTGGTTGCGCTTGGAAAGCAGGAATGAAATACGAGTAACTCCGTGGCTTCTACTCTCCCCTGAACGCCGTCTCCAAACCCGCAATGTCCATCTTCTTCATCTGCATCATAGCCTCCATGACGCGGTTTGACTTTGCCTGATCCGGGTCCGCCATCATGGTCTTGAGCACCTTGGGCACAACCTGCCACGCCAGCCCATACTTGTCCGCCACCCATCCACACTGCTGCCTCTTTACATCCCCACCCTGGCTAAGCTTATCCCAGTAGTAGTCGATCTCTTTCTGGTCATCGCAGTCGACCATGAGAGACACGGCCTCGTCGAACTTGAAGTGGGGTCCGCCGTTGAGGCCAGCAAACTTCTGGCCGTTCATCTCAAACTCGATGACAAGGAGGCTTCCCGGTTTCTGGCCATGGTGGGTCTCGCCGGCGGAGGTGTAGTATTGGCGATGGGTGATCTTCGAATCGGGGAAGACTGAGGTGTAGAATTGCGCAGCTTCTTCAGCATTGCCATCGAACCAGAGGCAGGTGGTAAACTTGGCGATGGGCATGGTGTTTTGTTGAATACGAGAGGATCGAAAGGAAGTTGATAGTCAAAACACTGGAGTTGCCGTCCTGTTGCTGACGAGGAGCAATAAATGGTGGGTTGTTACGGCGGAATTCGCATTTATATATACAGAGCGCATATGTTACCGCCACTTGCAGCGGCACTATCCTGTAAAGAAATATCTTTTAATAATGGAAGTCCTATCGTGAATGGACTACACAGAGTGACAGCTTACGAGCTCAGCAAAAGCTCACAGGTACATGGTTCCAGCTGAACACTAAGGCAGCTGATGACAGACCAAGCTGAATTGCCAGAACCCTGTTGCTCTGACCCCGCACGTCTGCCTGATGTGGCGCTCTTGCCAGAACACCAAGGCTGCCAGCCGGAGGTCATATTGCATCTCCACACGAAGCTGTCTTGTGGTTGATTACTATTCTATCCGTCTCCTGGCCACTGAGGTGCACCGCTGCACGCGAGCTTAGCAGCAATGATGGGTGTCGCGTGAATGCAGACTACCTATTTACCTGGAGAGCGCTGTGCCGCAAACCCCACCAAGTGCTCACAATCCGAGCCCTCAGCCAGGTTGTCGATCTAGATTGGAAAACGAGCCACGGTGAACACGAGTGAGGCTGAAGTGGTACATGTAACACCGAGCTCCATCACGTTTGTGTAGCGGATACCGCTCCTTGTGCAGCGCAGGCAGTTGCAGCCTGTACGCCGAGCTGACAGAAAAGCAAGAGATGTAGTACAGTGCAGTACCAAGCAGGCTGAAATACCATCACGAATCTATATTACGTGCATGCGCATGAACTAACCACGCTCTATTTTCTGGGACACCATGTCCCCTGAGACCCAGCCGAGCCGCATCAACCCGTACGAAACCGCCTCCGAGGTTGACAATATATAAAAAGAATGGCTAAGATATCATTGAGTAAGTAAGTCTAGAAAATAAGGGCAAGAGTGGGCCATGATGTCTAGACATCCAACATGCTCTTGAGTTTCTGCGGTGGTGCCGTTGATGTCCCCGTGTTAGCACTAGGACTCCTCACCGCGCCCCCCGGGGAGGCAGCCGCATCACCAGCGGCCTCACCTCCTTCACGGCCGCGTTGTTGCCCCGCGTACGGCGGCGGCGCGGGCCCATCCATCATCAGCTCTGCCTTCCTAGCGGACTGCGCCTCGGCGGCAGACTGTCCGCCAGCATTGGGGAAGAGCATATCGGCAGCAGCATTCCTAGCATGCTCCGTCCTCCGCCTGTCGGACTTGCCCGCATACGATGCCGAGACGCTGGGCTTCTTTGATGCATCGATGAGACCGACCTCCGACTGTCGACGGGCATTATTCGGGCCACCGCCGGGGCCGCTCTTGGTCAAGTCCCTAAGCTCGACGAGACCGCGGTGACGCTCGGCATTGCGCATCTCTTTGATACGCGCGTGCTTCGTGCCGCGAGAAGTAGCGCCGCTGTCTGTGCCGGCCTGGTCATGGCGCATGGCGTTATTGCCACGGCGCCACCAGCTCGGTTTCTGGACGTAGCCCATCTCGCGATCCTGCTCCTGGCCACGGTAGCGGCGCTGACGGATGAGCTCCTTGTCTTCGTTGGGGGTACGGAAGCCCCACGTGATCTGGACGATGAGGATAAGGAGGGTCGGGCCATAGCCACCGGCATAGACGGATGCGAGACTCGACTGAGCGTTGAGGACAGAGTAATCGAAAGTGAAGGCACAGAAAGCCTGGAAACCAACGACGACAAGGGCCAAGGGGAGGAGCAGGCGGAAGCGAAGAGGGGTGTACTTGACAAGGCCAATCGTCTTGTTGATGATGCCTCGGTTGCGGGGCTTATAGTGTTTGACGGAGTGGCGGAGAGAGACGGCGATGATGATCCAGCAGAAGAGAAGGAAGAGTGCGGCGATCTTGAAACGAATGTCGGTCGCGGCGGGGCCGGCCTTGTCCTCGATCTGTTCAGGCGTGCGCTGCAGCTCGATCCTGCCCCAGTTACGAGGGATGATCATGAAGAAGTTGAGCCAGATGAACAGGTAGAACACCAACGGCATCCAGAACTCGACCTTCGACCGCCTGTCATCGTCTCGCAGCACGAACGGGTCTGGATCGATGTACTGCCGCTCTTGCCAGCTACCCCAGTGACGTGCACCCTCCCAGACGAGGGCCAGCGCGCCCTGCTGCATCAAATACCAGAAGAAACTGTTGAGAATAATCGGTAGGCCCATGACTCGAAAACGGTCGACATCAACATTTGTGAAGAGACTGACGACAGCCATCGCAATGACCCATATGCTCCAGTACCACTGCCATCGTCGGCCTATGGGGGTGAATCTCTTTTCGGCGGGAAGGTGTAGGGTGCCGTGCTTCTTGAGGTTCATGAGAACGAGAACGAGGCAAAAGGCGAAGGCGACGGCGAAGACAATGCCAGCGATGGCGCGGTCGCCGATGGGGTCCACGGGGTTGTAGCATGAAGTCGAGTTGATGAAGCTGCCGTTGGTCCAGACGTACTCGGGGGTGTAATCGCCGTCGGTGAGGATGCATCGGGAGCCGTTGGAAAGAGTGCCGTTACTATAGAGGGTGAAGTTCCAGTGCTCGAGGGTGGTTAGGTTGAAGTGGACGCCGTTGATGACGGTGTCACTGGCGTTGTTTCCATCGGGGAACTCGAGGAGGTCGCGTACTTCGAGGAGACCCATGATGGCTGTCCGGCTCCAGCTGTCGTCGGAATGGTGGTTGAGAAGCTGTCGCTAGGCCAAGAGACGGCCAAGCCGCAGGGTCCCGGGGGGAGGTGGATCAATGGCGGTTTCGGTTCGATTCTTCGCTTGTTGTTGGAGCCTTGGGAGGTTCAAGGATGGGTGTTTTTCGCAGTTTGCGCGATTGAAGACCCCAGCGCAGGAAAGTCGAAGATTAGGACATCATAGGAAATGAAAGTCAGAAGTTCAGAGGTAGGAAGAGGAGAACATCGCCAATCGGACGGAGTCGCCGGCACGAGAGATAAAAAACGGGATTCGGTGAGGTCAGATGCCTGAGCCAGTCGGGAGCTTGGGGCCCTGATGGCAAAAAGTATGGGAATAACAATGGCCCAAGGTAATGCCTGCCTCGCATTCGTTCTTTCTGCTCCAGCGCATCCGGCCGACAAATACCGAGCCCCCGGAGACGGCGGATGCAGTAAAGCGATGTTTCAACCCCACTGTGTCTGCATTTCGTCATGGAATGCACGTGCCTCGCCTACGCTCCCCCCCCATCCTGTGGCTCAGCTCAGCCTTGGAACCAGCCACGACCCCACCATAGCCGCTCGTCTTTTGACGTGAGGTCCAACTCGACATGGTGATGTTGGAGAAGCTCTGTCGTGTCGTCCCCTGTCCCGAAATAATCCCGACATTCAACGTCGGTTCAATGGACCAGACACAAGTTCCAAACCACATAATTCGCCCATCATGACCTCGCAAGACGAAGAGGATCCCTCCTACATCGATTATGAGGCCTTTCTAGCTCCCGACTTCAAGCCCTCCACCTTCGCCAACACTCTCGTTCTCTCCACCAACAACCCCAACGACACCCCCCTCGACCTGAGCACACCCCTCTCTCGCGTCCTGTTTGACACTCAGGAAGTTGATTCGCACATCGACGTGCTGACGACCAAATCCGCCCTTCCACTGCTTGAGCACACCAAGAGTCAGACAACGTCGAGCAAGCGCATTGTCTCCGAGCTCGATGCCCAGATCAAGTCTCTCAATGACAGCTACAAGCAGCTCGAGAAGGAGGTCATCAACAAGCATGCTGAGGCCGATGAAGTGCGCCAAGTCGCGATGCGTCTATGGGAGACATTGAGGCTGGGACGCTCTGTCGGCCGATGCCTGCAGCTGGGACGCCAGCTGGAGGTGCAACACACGGAGATTGCAGGGTCGAGTATCAGCGCGGCGGCTGCTACGGCCGGCAAGAGGGAGGATCACAGGGCGTTGGTTCGCTGCGCACACACCATCTTGTCTCTGCGCGAGGTCTTTGAGGCGACAGCCCCTGGCGAAGAGGGTCACGGCCTTCACCGTGTCGAAGCGGTCAAGAGCCTCCGCGAGAACATTGTCATCCCGCTCGAACGCTCCGTTAAAGAGACGGCCGAACGAACTGTCCGTGACTTTTCTATCCCCGATATGGCAACATTTGCCCAAAGCGAGGAAATCAAAGCCCGCACCGTGTCCGGCATGACCACGCTATACCTTCTCTCGCCTACGAGCCAGGCCCAGTCGAAGCCCGACAAGTGGACGCCCATACTGCTCCTCCAAGCCCTCGAGACTTACTTTCGAACCGCCCTTTCCAGCTCCATTGCGTCCCTTGCGCGGGCCCTCAGCCAGCTGCCAATCCTCGACCGCACCCTTGCCGAAATCACCGCACGATGCCAAAACATTGTGGCGCTCGAGATGGTTCTTGAAGGCACCAGGCCGCCCCCGCATCCCCTTTTGCAAGGCGAGGTTGCGCAGGTCAAGACGCCGTCGAACATGCTGCAGCCACTGTTGGCGCATCTTGAGACCGGGAGCCTGCCGTCCTACTTCTGGCGGACTATGGCTGGTAGTCTTGGAACAAGGGTGCAGGATATCATGAATAGGGGCGGTGTGTCGGCCCGGACGCTCAAGACTAATAAGCAAGGTGTTGGAGAGGCCGTCAGAGAATGCGTCGTCAAGGGGTGCCGGGCGCCGAGTGCTATGAAGGGCAAGGGAGAGAAGGCGAAAGAGGGTAGCTGGGAGAGGGAGGTGGCGGTCATGGTGGGAAGTGTGGTGAACAATCTTGGGAGATAACATAGCCTCTTCGCATTTGACTTTGACCTCTAGCTTCGCATGTTCTCCCACATGATTTGTCTCTGTAATTCATGTTCTATGGAGTCGAGGCTGATGGTGGAGTTTATGATTGTTGATTCTCAAGCTGCATGCCCACCAAGCAACGGGACGTGCTGCTCCTCTCAGGCAGAAGGGATCAAGGCATAGCGGGGTGCACCTCAGGGGATGTGAGGATATGCTCCCCGAGGGGCAGCCCCGTATCGTGGGGCCAACTGCTAAAACTCCTGAGCAAGACTTTGCGGAAACCACGACCGGCCATATCAGAACGCGCCTTCTCCACACTCTCTACGGCAACGCGACTTAGGTACGGAAGTGACAGCACACCATTCCTAGATTTTATATTTCTTCTGCGAGGCTTGCCTTCCCATCGAAAACAACCATTCTCCATTCTGCTCGGTTTCCTCTCCCCAAGGTTCCTCGACCGCGCCTGTCTCGATCCCCAGGCATACTTTTACCCGGAGACTCCCTTCATTCACCTCGCAGTTCTTGTCGATTGCCGTGTCCAGAGAGCCTGATAGGCCAATCTGGGTCAATCCAAAAGATCACAGACTGCGCTGCAACAATATCAGTCTCAACGACTTGCCCACAGCTCTTCGGCCGATTTTCCGCGACTTCGATCTTGGTAGGCCATACGACCCATTCCTACACAGGCGGAGCAATGAATACCAAAGACACGGTTGATGGCGAAAGCCTGCCCTCCCTGGACGACACCGATCGTTTCAAGATGAGCGACCATCGGTGAGTATACGGTTGTCACGCCTCCGAGTCGGGGGAGGCCGTCTTGCCTTCAAGTTTTGCATTTTGCCCCTTGATCGGAAACCAACCGCCCAGCGCCACTACTGACTGGGCACCTCCAGGCTCTTGACTTCGGGGTTCTTTGCGGACTGCGAAATCGTGCTTGGCCAAAAAGCTTGGAAGCTTCACAAGTCGGTGCTCTGTCTGCGGTCCAAATACTTTGAACGCGCCTTCATGGGCCACTGGCCTGTGAGTGTCTCGTACTCTGTAGAGACCAAAGACAGTCTAACCCAATCGAAGGAGGCCAAGAGCGGCAAAATTACGTTGTCAACCGACCAGTTCAACGAGCAGCAAATCGAGTGGCTCATCAGTTTCGTCTATACCGGCGGTCAGTTTTCCTGAAGCATGCTTGATGATCCACACAGTTGCTTCTTGCCTTGCCTTGATATACCGTACTGATGCCTCGTAGTCTGTGAGCTCGAAGAGCTCAAGTCCGAGACCACGGTCCTCCATACGTCCGCCCAACTCTTCGCTCTAGGCGATTACTTCCTTGTGCCGGGTCTCTGTGACTGCGCTATTGAAGCTATCACCTGCCAATGGGATCCGCGCTATCGCCAGGAGGTTGGCCGAAAACGACCGTGGCTTCGACTGGGTTCCATTCGCAATTGGACCTACGAGTTTGACGGAGATGACTGGGAGCGGGCTATGGGCTGTGTATACAAGCAGTGGGCCGACAACGACGGGAACACTTTGAAAAAGGCAATGATGCGGTTGTCTGCGGAAAAGATCAACTGCCGCCACGCCCTGCTCCGCTCGAAACAGTTCCTTAGCTTTATTGACAAGGAGCCGCGGTTCGCAAGGGACTTCATGAAGACCATGGTCAAAGATCGCGTGACGAAGCTGCAGTATTAGGTCTGCGCGTGTGCTGCGGTTAGAAACTTTGGTTGAGGCAGGCGTCAGGATTTGCTTGTGGCGTTACAAATAACAGGCGGGAAGCCCGACGGCGATGCCAATCATGATTCTCTTCAGTGCTTCCATTGCTCCTGACACCACGGTGCTGCCAAGGCTCCTACAGTAAGGGTGTTTGCTGTCCTCGCAACACCCCAGCAATCGACAACGGAGGTAAGTATCTCCTAATGGATGCTTCGAGATGATCGACAGGCACTCGACCAAGGGTGTCTATCCTTAGACTAGACGCGGCATCGCAGATCGGTATGTGGTGATAAGAAGCCGGCGATAGTACTTGCCGCCCGATGCCAGGGCTACAAAGCTCTCCACATGACGGGGGAGTCGTTCGGAATGAGCCTTTGTAACCAAAACAGTCTCCGACCGCAGATTCAGTCAATAAAGGGCCGACAGATGGATGGATGCACGTCACCCATCCCGGGACGAGACTCCGAAACCTGCAGCAGAGCCACGTGAGGTGGCTGCATTAGAACTCAAGAGGCAATGCGCAATAAACATCGCAAAGCGAGGTTGGACCGAGGGGACTGGCCATTAGCAGAGCCAGACGGGCGTCATGTGCGGCTTTCTCGAGGGAGAATGGTGTTCTCGGAAGGTAATCATATCAGTTGGGTTTTTGGTGTTGGTAAATGGCTCATCGGGTTGGGCTGATATCTAATGCGGTGTTTCTGCGGCGGGATCAAAAGCGATATGGCATTGGGCAAGGTATGGCGCCGGAAGGGGAGGGTGACATACCGCTTTGGTCCTCCTATAATGGCAATCTGCTGCGTGTTTAGAAAATTGAGCCGATTGTCAAAAGTAAGTGTCGTTGTAGACGATGCTTGGCGGGAGGACGGGCCTGCTTAGGTAGGCATAGGGGTGGGCCGCGAGGCCAGCTGTGGGACCAACAGATGGGTCTTCCCCGAAGGGCGGAGGCACAGCTGGGTCATGTTCGTTCCATCATGGCTATTGCGATCGATGACCATTCTCAGACGGTCCGCGGAGACGGCTGGCGCGTCGCCAGGGAAGCTCGGGGTATCTTCTGGTCGCCAGTCGCCTGCCGGTCTTTTCTCGTGAGTTCCTTCTATCAGCGAGGGTCTTCACCGTCTTTTGCCATGTTGCTTTCAGGTCGGACTTGCGAGACTGCAAGACTGCAAGACAGCATGGCAGCATAGGTGGACAGATGCACACAACAAGCTGGCCAGAACTGACGAGACGGCCAGAAAAAGAGGGGTCGATGAGCTTGAATGCCTTTAGCGTCCTGTTAGCGCATCATTAGCGAAAACGGCGCCTGGAGCTCCAGCTGTAGCGGACCAGGAGCGAGGTCCAACAGGCGCAGTTCCGCCCACTCATTCAACTGGCATCAGAGCTTACGTGGTACACCCCAGGTGGTCCGTGTGCCTGCCGCTGCCGGGGCCATGGGTTCGGCTGGCTGGCTGGCTGGCTGGCTGGCTGGTCGCGTCCTAGCTTGACGTGGATATCGCAGGTGGCTGCCCTTTTCGTGACCCCGTCATATTCGTGCCTTCTCTTTTTCCCTCAATACACCTTCCTCAGGCCGTTCAACTCTTCACATCCTCCCCTTACTCTTTCAATTGCGGTTTCGATTCTGCTCCTTCTTCCTCTTCTTCAATTGCTGGGCTCCTTCCCATCTCCTCACTGCCAATCCTAATCTCCAGACGTAAGTATCTCTCAGCTCGTGGCTCTCCTTGCACAGGTGCTCGCTCCCATTGCTTTTACCCCTCCATACCCGGACCACTGCCCCTCACCTCGCTGCAAGCTCTATGAAGCTCCATCAATCGACCGAGGCAAGCTCCAGAATCATAAACCGGTCCCTGCCGGCGTCCTCGCACAGCAAGAAACACGGCCAGGCTCAGGAAATCCAGGAACAAAGCTCCGGATTCGACCCCGCCGTCCCAGGATCAGAACCGCCGCAAACCGCAGACAGCAAACCACATCGCCCGTCGTCATCGCCAATCACTAAACTCCCATCAGCTTGACCAGGAAAAGTTGCTGGGACCAGCTCCGCCCAATCACTTAGCCCATGCGTCTGTGGCCCCTGGATAAGTCTGCGCCGAACCTCAACTTTTCTCGTCTGCCAAGATAGATGGTCCCAGGGGGCTCCAAGGTCCAGCCCACTATCAGGAGCAAATGGTCCTGACGCCATTCTGGCAACCCGCAAATCCCTCGATGGACGGGCGACTCTGACATGGCATATCACCAACTGTGCAAGGCCTGGACCTCCGACCGCCGCCTACTCCCGCCTGTCAGGCTACCTGACAACCAAATGATCGCCTATTTTCTGGCACCAGCAACGGACCGACCTGTCACATCATCATCGGATGCCCCTCCGCCGGCCCTTATCTCGTTCCACCACCCCTCCACCAGAGGCTGTCCTGATCTGCCTGTGATTGTTGCGTCACGGCATGGTCACTCCTGTCTATGCCGTCTGCTGCCATCCGCCGCCTAATATCAACCCGATAGGATTGGAACAGCGAAACCCATCACCTTCCATACTAACCCCTTTTACCTCCTGCCCTTCTTTCATCACTTTCAGCGCTCTTTGCCGTCCTCTGATTGACACATCCACCATGACACAGAACCCGTCCTTTCACCTGGGCCACGGCCTCGAGCCGAATAGACCCGCGTCTCCCTCAAGCCTCTCCAACGCGACTGATCCCAGTGAGTCGCCCGTCCACGGCCTATCCTCCCGTGCTGCTGCCGCCGCCTACGCTGCCACCCCCGGCATCCACCTTGAGACCTACGATTCCCCTGGCGAGGAAAGACAAAGTTATTTCCACCACAACCCCCGATCTCACCGGCCGAGCGCCGCTGTTCCCGCCATTGCCAAGAACACAGAAGAGGTCGACGCCCTGCAAATTTTGACCCTCGAGACCATGGCGCGCCGTCAATCCATTGCCGATGTCCGCGAGGCGAATCCCGACCTCCTCTTGAGTGGTAACATCATTTCGGCCACCTTCAACATCCCGCACTCCTTCAAATACCGTCAGGGTTCCGATTGGGTATGTTTCGCACGTGAACACCCTAAAGCTGCTTTAGAACCCCGCGCTGAATCATTCGTACACAGGAGCTCAAGCCCCGCCGCGGCCAATCTGCCCTCTTCGACTCCTTCACTCACCTGTCCTCGGAAGCAACCCCATGGAACCATACCGTTGTTGCCTGGACCGGCGAGATTGACGCCTCACAAGATGTTGTGTCCCCACCGGGAACACCTCCGACAACTACAGTGCACATGCCCGGCCTGAGTTCGCTCTCCGCGCCTGTTCCCATCGATGGCACAACCCGTCTACCCACGCCTCCTGTATCCGAGGGCATTTGGGTGTCGAAGAAGGACCAACTTCGGCTCGAGGAGCAGCTTTCGCACAACAAGATCATCAAGACCGTGCCTGTCTGGCTATCTGATGACCATGAAAGCACGGACGAGGGCATTCACCTCAAGGACCAGGCTCGTTGGAGGAGGTATGCCGAGCACGACCTTTACACTCTGTTCCACTACAAGCAAAACGAACCGTCCGACGGCCGCCGGGAGCGCATCAATTGGGCCGACTACTACCGCATGAACCAGAAGTTCGCCATCCGTGTCATTGAGCAGTACAGGCCCGGCGACGTGGTCATCATTCACGATTTCTACCTCATGTTGCTACCCAGCATGCTCCGCCAGCGCATTCCCAACATCTACATCGCCTTCTTCCTGCACTCGCCGTTCCCCAGTAGCGAATTCCTGCGCTGTCTGCCTCGCCGCAAGGAGATCCTGGAGGGCGTTCTCGGCTCAAACCTCATCGGTTTCCAGTCCTATAGCTACTCGCGCCACTTCTCGAGCTGCTGTACACGCATTCTTGGATTCCCATCCGACAACCTTGGCGTCGATGCTTACGGAGCTCGCGCATATGTCGGCGTCTTTCCTATTGGTATTGCCGCCGCCAAGTGCGAGTCGTACGCTTGGTCCGACGCCGTCAACGAGAAGTACGACGCCCTAAAAAAGATGTACGAGGGAAAGAAGATCATTGTCGGTCGTGACCGCCTCGATAGCGTCAGAGGTGTTGCGCAAAAGCTTCAGGCCTTCGAACGGTTCCTCGAGGTCTACCCTGAATGGCGCGAGAAGGTCGTCCTCATCCAGGTCACGTCGCCTACCGGTCTCGAAGAGAAGGAGGACAACGACAGCAAGAGCAAAATCGCAACCCGTGTTAATGAGCTCGTCATGAGGATCAACGGCATGTACGGAAGCTTGGGCTTCTCACCTGTCCAGCACTACCCGCAATATCTCACTCCAGACGAGTACTTTGCGCTGCTTCGTGCCGGTGACATCGGCTTGATCACGTCGGTCCGTGACGGCATGAACACGACAAGTCTGGAATACGTCATCTGTCAGCGTGACAGCCACGGCCCCCTGATTATCTCCGAGTTCAGCGGCACCGCCGGCAGCCTCAAGGATGCCATCCACATCAACCCCTGGGATCTTACGGGCGTCGCCAGGGACATCAACAACGCCCTCATTATGTCGGCCGACAAGCGCATGGCGATGCAGCAGAGCCTCTACACCCACGTGACAACACGGAACGTTCAGAGTTGGACTGACAACCTAGTTGATAGACTTGTGCACGTCATGGCTAGCGAGAAAAGCGTCGTGTCGACACCCCTGCTTGACCGCACCTTGATGCTCAAGACGTATCGCGATGCCAAGAAGCGCCTAATCATGTTCGACTACGATGGCACTCTGACACCAATCGTGCGCGAGCCGAGCGCCGCTATCCCTTCCGAACGTGTTCTCCAGACACTTACGGCGTTGGTTGCGGATCCCAAGAACGCTGTCTGGATCATTTCTGGCCGTGATCAGGAATTTTTGTCGCAGCACCTTGGACACATCCAGGGCGTCGGCTTCAGCGCCGAGCATGGCAGTTTCTTGAAGGACCCGGGATCCGACGACTGGATCAATCTCGCAGACGAGTTCGACATGGGCTGGCAGACTGAGGTCATTGATGTGTTCCAACGATACACCGACCGTGTACCAGGTAAGTGCAACCTGTGGAAAGGATGCAAGCGTTTCTGACATGCATAGGTGCTTTCATCGAACGCAAGCGATGTGCCGTGACATGGCACTATCGCCTGGCTGACCCCGAGCAGGGTGCTCACATGGCTCGCGATTGCCAGAATGAGCTTCAGACGACGGTGGCTAAGAAATGGGAAGTCGAGGTCATGGTCGGTAAGGCCAACCTTGAGGTCCGCCCGACATTTATCAACAAAGGCGAGATCGCGAAGCGCCTCGTGCACACCTACAATGAGAAGAGCGCAGCCGAAGGGCACAGCGGCAGGGTTGAATTTGTGTTTTGCTTGGGCGACGACTTCACTGACGAGGACATGTTCCGCTCGCTCAACGGCATGTCGGGCAACGAGGTCGACAACGAGCACGTCTTCACGGTGACTGTGGGAGCAAGCACCAAGGTTACGCTAGCGCGCTGGCATCTGTTGGAGCCTTCCGACGTTATCGAATGCACTGCGCTCCTCGCTGGCGTTGGCCCCAGCGGCGATTCCCACGAACACTTTGGCCAGGTTAATCTCGCTGCGCTAAGTGCTGTCGAGGGACAGATTCCGGAGGGCGCCAAATGATCCTTTCGCCGGGCTGCGAGGCGTCGAAAGAAACGAAGCATGAGACATGCAGCACGGAGTACGGGTTTGGCCATGGCAGGAAGCCCTGGGTCCGCATTTTGGTTTTTTCGGTTCGGCATTCAGGCGGGTGGAAATGGGTCGTGACATCTCTGATGGACGAAATAGACAGCTCTCAGTTGTCAGAGAGTGCTCTCCGTGAGCGAGAATGAGATGTATATGATTGGTGTCGCGCCATCTGCGTGGCGGAGCGGCCTCGTTTCATGTTGGTAGATAGGAGGAAATAGAGCCTTCTGATTCCCGTCATTGCAGCCCCGTCAGGCAGCGTGTGTCTTTCGGGGTTCCGACTTGACTCACCTTCACGATGCGCCTAGCTGGTGCGGATATCCGTCCTGTCGTACGGTTGCAAACAGGAGCTCACAAATAGGAAACACGGTCCTTCTTGCAGGACATGCAAGCAGGGCTGTTTACCTCCCCCCTTCACTGGCCGTTTCGTCGCGGCCCAATGCCTGACTTGAGTTGTTGGGTAGCTGTGTGTTGGGGTTTCCTCTCCGACGGTTGGCTGCCTCGGATCTGGATGGTTGGGGTCGGGCTCATCCTCGTGTTTGCGTTTTCATGCGCCTTGCGCCTGTTGCTGGCACCCCTTGGCATGCGGAAATGCGGGAAACTTTTCGGATTCGATCACGGTGATGCACAATGTGATCCGTGATGGTTGCTGGAGATGAAATGGCTTCCGACAAGGGGATCTTGGGGCTCAACCGCTCAGGGGGCGGCATCGTCTGCGGGCTGAGATTGCCTTGTTCTTTCGGGGATCTGGGGTGCATTCTTGAAAGTGAGGCTGTTCAAAAGTCAACTCACGCGACTTGATGTTTCATGGGATGGAATTTAGGGGCATGAACGCTTGGTTAGTACATTAAAAAGGGGGTCTATTTTGATGCTCATATCGTCGTGCCATGTCATATTGCGTCGTCTCCTTGCGCGAGGTCATGCTCCGTTATTTACGCTTCTTGAAAAAGCTGAACCCATCCTTCTTCTTACTTTGCTTCTCCGGAGGTCTTCTTCCGTCCAGTCGATCCCTGTGGCTCTGGGAATGACTCCCAGGGCGCGGTTGCGTCTCTTCATGCGGTGCCGAATCCTCCCATTGTGTCTGATTTTCCTCAGTCTCGGAAAACGTCTGATATCCTTCTCCCTCCTGGTAAGTTCCCTCCGGCGTCTCGCCTCCTAGAGGCCTTTCCTGTGTACGCTGCTCCCTTGATGTCGAAGGTCCTGCCTCCGGCTCTTCTGGTATTGTGGGTGGCCGTTTCGTGGCCTTCAATCGTTTGCGTCTTTGTTCTTCCTTTTCCCTCGCCTCTCTTCTGAGTGATATTTCAATGTCCTTCTTCTTCTGCGCCCGTTCTTCTTCTGCAGATGCACGCGCGTCAGTTCAATTCGGCCGTGTGTTCAAACTGGTCACTGCGGCTTTCGGGAGTCAAGAATACTTACCTTCGTCCTTTTTCTTCCCCTTACCAATCCACCACACGTCAAGGATCAGGTCTTCAGGGCCCCTCCAGGAGAGCCCGAAGACGAGTTCTGCCTTCTCTGCAAACTTGCCCTCAAAGAATTCGAGCTTGTCGCTCAACGTCTCAGCACACCCCTTGGTCCTCGTAACATGGTAAGTAAAGACTCCGCTCCCTGACTTGCGAACCTTCTCCCCTAGCGACGGGATAACAACTGTGGAGATGTAGGCTTTGTTGAACGAAACGAAGTCGCGAGATGACACGAGAGCGTTACCAAGGGAAGAGACGAGCGCATTGCTAATGAGGGGGGGCCCATCGTAGTCGGGGTCAATGACAGCGCGGGCTTGGACATATTCATCGTCGTTCAGGCCCTGCAGATAGACGTTGAACGTGTTCAGGCAGCCCTTGGGCACCGTCCTTGTGCTGCTGCGCGACGACCCAGAGGGCCGCTTCGACTTTGATGCACGTCCACGCTTCGAATGGTCTGACTGCTGGTGGCTTGATTAAGCGGTGAACAATGACTTTGCCCTTACATCCGCCCCAAATTTTGAAATACTCACATTGGGTTCTCCGAATTCTTCGCCAGTCATTGAGGGGTATCCGCCAGTGCCCGATTGCAAGTCGCGGTAGGCTTCCTCATGGTCCCGCTCTGTCACTGCGTGAGATGCGCATTCAAACCTACAGGGACATCCGAGGCTCAAACAGACAGGGCCGCAAGTACATGATGATGCGATGTCTTGGAAGGCAATTACAGGGTCGGCTGGAGTGTGAGGCGTGTCATTTTGCCACGGAACACGCCTTGGATCGAGCGAAAGCGCTGCCGTTGTGTCGCGATTGGGACTCTGCTGGTACGAGTTGCTGAAGTGATAATTTCGGGTTTCCTGCCCCTCAGCGTCTGTTTCCTGGGCAGGGTATAAATTGTCGTAAACGGAGCCGTAAGAGGATGGAGTGCCGTTAAACCGCCCCGGGATACTGATGGAACCACTCGAGGAAGGGTAGGAGCCGTACCCTGAGTCTGGAGGTGACCCTGCTAGTGATGCAGCCGGGCTCCAGGGATACCGATTTGTGAAAGAAGCAAGCGGGCTGTTCGTAGGCTGTTGCTGTGGCTGCCGTTGGCGAAATGCCAGAGGGAACCCGCCCTCTGGAATGTTGTCCCAAGGATACTCTTGTGAGGGCGGAGGATCAAAACTGTCTGAGTCTAGATTGCGAGGCTCGTGCTTATCCACAGTGTGTGTCGGGTTGTACTCGTCCCGATGCACCCTGTGACTCTGACTTTGGCTTTGGCTTTTTATCGCCTCGCGAGCCGCAGCTCTATGTTTCCCCATCTGCCTTTGACAGTTGATATTCTCTTGTCGTTGACGTGGACCCACAAACGGAACGAAACCAACTTTGCCTTA
The DNA here is from genome assembly GCA_002851675.1 of Verticillium nubilum. NCBI lineage: Eukaryota > Fungi > Ascomycota > Sordariomycetes > Glomerellales > Plectosphaerellaceae > Verticillium > Verticillium nubilum. The sequence continues at coordinate 228,961 of NMXI01000029.1, forward strand.
CCTCTGTCCGTCGGGTTGTCGCAGTCTGCCGAACGGGATCCAACGACGTCTATTTGCAGGACTGTGGTGGCGGAGCAATGGATACTTGTGGACGTGGGACTTGACGGGTGAGGACTGAGGGTGAGACGCTCATGGCACGTCGCGATCAAACAGGGCTGTGCGGTGAGTATAAGAAGTCCGAGACGTCAGGTCACTGAGCCTTCGTCGGAATGGAATGCCCAACGATCCCTTCGGGCGCGCTGGACACCCTCCTCATTGATCGGAAGGGCATTTGGCGTTCTTGGTGCGGTCGGTCGGTCGCCAAACCAGACGCCTTGCTTCGTCCATTCGGCGTCGATGCGTTGCGACATGGTGTGCGAATCGAACCTCGGACCCAGCCTGGTGTGTTGGTGGGCGGCACCAGTCACAGGGGAGGGATCAGGACTCTGGAGGCGTCTCGTCCGCCGGCAGGGTGCATCTGGGTCCTTAGTAAAACATCAGGCTGCGGGTTAGTGTGACCACACTTTCAGTCGACCGGTGAGGAAAAGAAATTGAAGCTGACGAGCGGGAGGGTGTTGAGAGTACAGTGGTTGGTGTCGGAGGAATTCTGGTGGATGGTTCCACAAACACTGACCGAGACCTGACGTGTCATCAAGCCGAATCTTCCAGGAAGCCCGCAGGTCACATCGCTGGGGGAGGGGGGAGGGGGGGTGTGATACCATGTTTCCTTGGGTGGCCTGTATGAGCGAATAATGAGCAAGGCGGACCGTGTCAGTCTTGTGCGTTCACATGCAGGTATTAGATCCCTGTGGTCCGCGTGCTTTTGGTCCGCCTGCGTGGAAATGTTCAACCCCTCAGTAGCGACCTTGACCTTTGATTTCCTTACCGTCTAGCTGCCGATTACATGGATCAACATGTCATCCCGCACGCCTGTAGAGCTCCTCCAGTCGAGTAGCAGAATCACCTCATCGAGCGACTTGGAGGCAGGACAGAAAGAGGATGTGAAAATACGGAATCCAAAGGTAGGAGGGGACGCCAGGAAGACGGAGGGATATGCTCGTCTCGCGGCCGCCATGGGACAACAACCGGACATGGCCATTTTCATGCGCTTCATCGCCTTGTCGGCGGAACTGCTTCTTCATCGCCAAGCGGAAATCGTATTATTGAGGAAGGAGTTATGGGAGTATCAAAAGGCCGATTGCGCCGCGCCGAAAGATAATGAACGCTACGAATATGCGCATGATTCTGCCACGCTGCGAGCGTCGACCATACCAGATCTTTCCGTGGGAGGGGATTCCCGGCAGTGGGAGACGCTCTTGGACCTGAAGGACAAGGTGAAGGAATATCGTGAGTCCATCCTGACCCTGCAAATTAATGCCGGTCCCGAAGTCTGTGGCATTTGTCAATGGCTGCTCGGGGCATGCTCTCATCTGCCGTCTGCTTTCAACACATGCTAAGGAAGAACAGAAGAAGCATTGGCTGCGCACCGACAAATGGTCGAATTCCGACAGCCGCATCGCCGGCAGTTGGAATCTCTCGTGCGATGGATGGATGACCATGCGCAAGGTGATATCGCACTGACCGGTGTTGAAAGCAAAATATGGAAAGAAACAGACTTGTCAGATCTTGTCAATATGGAACCTAGCTCACCCGACGGTTTCACTAAACGGTGGTCGATCGGTTTTATCTATTACTATGACAAGATAATCGGCCGCTATATCTACGTAAGTACCACTTCAACTCTACTCGGGGTCCTCGCCAAAACACTCTATACGTCGATTAACCTGATAAATCCTGAGTAGAAAGCGGAAGGAGATGAACACATGCAAAATACCGTCGTGTACCAGAACAGACGCATAATGGCTATCGCGCGAACGTTCAAGACAATAATCGCCTGCATGTTCCCGATAGTAGCCATTATCAGTCTCTACTTCATCAAAACACTGCCCGTTCGCTTGGGCGTGATTGGTGGTTTCACACTGTTCTTCGCTCTTGTTCTCGACAAGGCCACTACTGCAAGCGTGAAAGATATCTTCAGTGCCACCGCTGCGTGCGTATTACCACGTTTCCAGTTTCGAAGACGTATACCGTTCTCATATAAAATGATTTGCTGACTTTGCCTTGACTATATTAGTTTTTCTGCTGTTCTTGTGGTGTTCGTCGGTACAACAAGTTGAACAGTCTTCAGTCGTGCTCTAGGATGAAAAGCACAGTCAAGGTGCAGTATTCCTTGACTTCTCTACGCTTCGGCATCGGGCCTTGTGAGTGGAAGAGACGATGTGACCGCAGCCACGAGATGAGAAATATAGGACGGCTAAGTTTACTGAGTATCAAATAATATGAGTTAAATTGAGATATTATTTATTTTCTGGCTTACCCTCACTTCCATTTTGGTTAACCTCCATATTCATGGGCATGATTCTGATACCCATATTGATTGGTCTTAACAACACCGCGGAAGTCATTCTCAGAACCACTAACACTTCATAGAGAATTAAAGCAACAGCAGTGCGCTCTAGACTGCCAGACTTAAAAAAAAAAAAACGACGACATGAGGATGGTCGCAATTCATGTCCGCAAGTCACTGACTTCTCGGAGCTCCACTCGTCGCCGTGAGCTCCGAGCCGGCCCCACTCCGTGTCGAAGTGGGCATCTCCACTTTCGAAGGTTCTAAGCCGATGGAGTTCCGGCTGTTCCATAACATTGAAGACTTGAAGGTGATGGGATCGGCCGCGTGGAAGATCTTCAGTGACCCATCCGAAGGAGAGGTGGCTTGCCCTGAAGCAGGTCACCCACTCTCAATCGAGAATGGCTGTGACGCGCCACCCGATCCTTCATGAAGCACCGCCTCGCTAAGCAGAATCCCTGCTTGCCGCTGGCTGCCTCAGTTATCGATCCTATAGTAGAATGAGCGGCCTTTACTGAAAGAGACAAAACTTCGCTCGATTACAATTCTCAGTCTTGATGCATCGAGCTTCGCAGTTCTCTGAGCATCGTCACCCTCTGGGGCAGCTTCGCATTTGGAGACTACATCGCCATGGACCCCCTCTCAATCGCCGCCAGCGTTACCGGCGTATTGGCATTCGCCGCCTCCACAGCTCGCAGCTTGCACTCACTGGTGCAAGAGATCCGCGACGCGCCAGAGGATATAACCGTCGTCGGACGAGATGTGCAGTCTCTAGTAGCCGTCTTGGCATCGGCGCAGGAGACTTGCACCAAGTACGATATTTGCCGCGAAGATAAGGCGCTCGCCGTCGCATTGGGAGATTATCTTGATATGTGTCAGGAAGCCATGCAGGGGATGCATGTCTTACTAAAACCATTGTCATCGAGTGGCGGCGGGTGCAAAAGGAGTCCCATCAGGTTCGCGATCGGCTGGACAATGCGGAAGGGAGAGATTCGAGGTTGGAGAGCGAGATTGAATGAGGGCAAGGCGAGCTTGAATCTGACTCTGTCGGCATTGAACGGGTGAGTGATTTGCGCCTCTTCCACGCGCAGAGCAACCTTGCTTCAGAGTCATAAAACTTACACGAGCGTACTTGAGCTTGCTGGAAGGCAAAGGGCAAGAGGACATTAGAGCGGATATCAAAGACGCCTACGAGAAGATCACGAACGAGTTTCGAAATTTTGAAACCGGGAGGAGAGTAAGGCGACGGATCGAAGACGACGTCGTCAGCGCCTCGACAGAACGCAGCCGTCGAGCGTCGCTCTCCGAAGTTACCGATCCGGACTTTTCCATGAGGCGCTATCTCCAGCCAGAAGCAGGGCAGATGCTCATGGCAGACGGCATAAATGCCCCAGTGAACGAAAGTTATAACGCTACTGAGACGACAACCTTCCTAAGCCCTTGGGCTGGCGACCCTAACACAATTCTCAAGGCGGTCAGGGCCCAAAATCGACACCTTATTGAGACGCTTCTCACTCAGGGTATTTCCCTTTCCACAAGGTCAGTCCAAGGATACACAGTCCTGCACTGCTGCGCTATCGCCGACGACTTTGAAACTGCAGATCTACTGATCCAGCACGGAGCCGATATCAACGCCAAAGATTACGAGCTGCGAAGTCCCTTTCGTTTGGCCTTGGCTTCTGAAGCTTTGAACATGGCGCGTCTCCTGGCCGAGATAGGATGCGTTATAGGAAACGCATCCGCGACAATATTGCGCCTGATGAGACGCGCTGAGGAGGTCCCGGGTATCCGTATTCTATTGCAGGCGCTTGGAAAACGACTCATTGACAATGGCCAAGGGCCATTTCTACTTCATCAAGCCATTGCAGAGAATGAGAAAGCCTCGATCAAGATGCTCCTGGACGAAAGTTTCAGCGTGAGCAAGCCGGATCATCGTGGTAAGACCCCATATTTCGTGGTGCCAGTACAGCTGAGAAGTCATTGACAGTATCAGGCATTTCTCCGTTCTACCATGCTTTCAGATGCGATAACAAACCCGTAATGCGTATTCTCATAGAAAGGGGTGCCGACGTGAACCAAAGGATCACAAGGAGCGTGATGGACGAGGTTGGTCTGCCTCATGGTTGGCCCGACACTAATGTCCCCGACCACCTGTACGGAGCTACCGCAGTGTACCTCGCTGCGCGCTACAAGCGAGACGAGACCATGACAAGGTTCCTTATCCAGCTTGGTGCTGATCCCGATGCCCCCATGTGGGATGGGATGGGTGAGTTCCATGCTCTCTTGATGCGGCGCAGCATCTGACTTAACCTCAGATCATGTCCCAATGCTAGGTATTTGCGCAAAAGAATTCACCGGTGCAGCAAAAGTCATGGTCGAGGGGGGTTCGGACATCAACCGACCTACGCACGGTGGACGCGGAGTGATGTATTGGACGGCAATTTGCGAAAACAACGACCTCATGAGAACTCTCATCGCTCACGGAGGAGACGTCAACTCTTCGCATCCAGACGATGGAACATTACTGATGCTTTCAGCGGCCAGAGGCAATCTGAACATGATTCGAATGCTTGTGGAGGCCGGCGCAGACGTGTTCAAACTGGATAAGAACGGCAAAACTGCTATGCAGATTGCGGGAGAGCATGGGCAGCAGGATGCTGCCAATGCACTCCAGGCGGTCATGTCACGCCACTAAAAAGGTGGCCATGGCTGCAAAAACCGGCAAGAAAACGGAGGATGCAACTAGGTTTACCCAAATATTTGAGCTCGGCTACTCTAAAATGAGAACTCAAGAGTGCAGTGACTGCTGCCAGGAGCAAACTTTGCTTGGAACTTAATAGTTTGGACGAGGCAGCACCGTGATTTCAGGCGTCTCCCAAATATCCCAATCGGTGGAGTCTTCGCGGGAGCCCAGAGGGCGAAGTGCGGCGAATCTCCATCTTTAAGTTACAAACATCAGCCGCCGTGTCAATCATGGTGTCATCTTTGTCGTGGATGCTCGGGTCAAAGTGATTGTATCTCAGCGAGTCGCGCAATGCGGTGGCAGCGGCGCAGCGCCGACATGGCCGTTCTGTTACGGACTGGCCCCAGAAGGGCTTAGTGGCAGCTCTCACACGGCCGTAAGTTGCAGCAGCAGCTATCCAATTGAGCCAAAAGGATACGTATTGAATCAGCGCTTCTGAATCAATTGAGCTGCATTCATGAAGGTATAGGTAGCACCTATACCACTACAGGGTATAACCCGTAACAATGCCTTGGTCTATGGCTGAAGAATACAACTCAAGCTTCGACAGATTCGACGACGCCCTGAGCGTTGCAGCTTGTAAGAGCCAGGTTTACGATCCTTTATGCTTCATGGAGGCAGGCCGCATCATGCTTGCCAAGATCATTGATCCTCCGCGGAGGCGCCGCGTCCCGGCCCCGCGGGGAGCTTGCCGGGCCGCACGCCGAATCGGAGCCGATAAGATCACATCCCACGCGTATCCCACGCTTCCGGCCGCTGAGCTCGACAGTCTCGGCGCATTGTGGAAATGATAAGCTTACAGGCGGTGAGGGTACCCTGGTCCCAGATGTGCGGGTCGAAACGCGGGTGCTCCCGGTGCTGCCGCGGGAGGGTCCTTGTCGACTTGGGTTTACCCTTCTTGCATGTAAGCGAAGTTGAGGTGTTCGAGGGCTCAAAGTAAGTCAATCATGCTTATTGGACCCAGTCAGAGAAGGATTACCGCTTCGTGTTCAATGGGGCCATGATGCCCGGCTTCAAGATTCATTTCGTCTCGCCCTGTCCCAAGTGTCCCCAGGTTGGACTACAATGGCCGCCAGCCCTCAGGGATTCATTCCCATGTCCAGTTTTGAAAGGTAGTGGAATGTTGAGCTACAGGTAGCTGACATCTCATCTGCTACTCCCGGCCTAGCCTTGCAGACGCAAATGATCCCTCGGCGGCAAACCTCGGAGATCCAGGGCAGCAGCATTGATCCAGCCATCGCACCGGCTGCACTGTGAGTTCTTGATTATGAAAACAGAAAACGTCCATAATCACTTAGAACTTTATCAAGCTTGCGGATCTTTGCCTTTAAAGCGTCAGTACTCATTTTGCAACCAAGACGTAGAGTAGCCTGATAAGAAGGAGCCTGGTCTGAAGTGTGAAATAACACAGTTCACCATTGTCAACAAACTTCTCATTACATCGACCAGTACGTGATCCTTACTCATGGGCTAAGCTACAAATGAAGCTACCAGAAGCCAAATGATACTGAGAACTGGCAGATCAGTCCTGAAGCCTGGCGTCTGCATCCGACGTCTCCATCTTGTTCGTAGGCAACAACGCCGTCGTAACGACACAACCCAGCATGACGCCACCAGCCAGGTACAACACGGCATTGATGTCGCCCTCGCCCTCCGTCCGGCCGTACAAGTGCTGCGCAATCAAAGGGCTCACGATACCGAATAGCCGGCCCCAGAAACCCGCCAATCCACATGCAGTGCCACGTACAGGCGCCGGGAACGCCTCGGGCGTCCATCCGTAAAGCACGGCGTTGAACATGCTCTGGAAGAAGTACTCCATCGTAAAAAGCCCCTCGTTCTTAGCGCGCGTGTCGACGACAGACAGTAAGAAGATAGAGGTGCTCATGAGCGCAGCTGAAAGCACGAGCGTCCACTTTCGTCCGAACCGGGGAATATGGTACATCAGGGCGCCGAGAAGCACGCCAAATACGCCGGGGACGTACGTGTAGATGTAAGCGGCGTAGGTCTGCGTGAGACTCACGTTGATGGCGCCGTTCTTGAGGGCAAGGATGCGTGGTAGGTAGAAACCGGCGACGGTGAATGCCCAGTAGTCCATGATATAGGTCAACCAGACGAGGATGGTAAGACGCGTCATCTGCCACCCGTCGAAGAGCATCTTGTAACGACTCAGCTCAAGCTTCATCTTCTCGCCGTGGGATAGCTTCAGCTGGCGGTCGCCACCGCCGAGCACGGCCTTGGGGCTCGATCCGGAGGCGACGGACGAGTCGTCGGTGGTGAGGGACTCGAAGACAGCGAGCGTGAGCCGGCACTCTCGCTTGTTGACCTGCCCCATGTGATGCAGCGTCTCGATGGCCTTCGCATCCTTGCCGCGGTAGATGAGGTACTTGGGAGTCTCGCGGAAGGTGAAGACAAAGTAGCGGACGATGAACACGAAGAGGGTGATGGCGCCGATGGTGAAAAGGAGATAGCGCCAGCCCATGTTGGAGCCGCGGGAGCAACATTCCTCGCCGTCGGCGACATTACGACAGGATGGCAGGGGGTCATCCTCCGAAAAGTTGGGAGAGCAGGAATAGACGGGGATGAAGCCAAAAGCAATGGCAGAGCAGATGACGACGCCGATGGGTTGGAATACGGAGAGGCAAGCCAGCAGGAAGCGTTTGTTCTAAAAAGGTTAGCGAGAGCCTTGAATTGTCGACGTAGTGAAGCTTACCTTTGGGATGAACTCCAGTGTGATGGTGGTGTCGATGGGAATGTTTCCACCGACACCGAAGCCAACAAAAGCAGTCAAGACTAAGAAGGTGTTGTAGTTGTTGGAAGCACCGAGGCATAGGCCAAAGATGGATGCGATCAGACAGGTCAGATTGAATGCCCATCTTCGGCCGACGATATCAGCCAGGAACCCCCAGACAAAGGCACCAGCCGTCATGCCGGCATTGAAACTCGTCCCAATGTTGCCAGACTCTGAGTTGCTGAAACCAAGTTCCTGCTGCAGAGGACTGAGAACGAGACCGAATGCCTGGGCCCAGAGCAGATCGAGCAGGTAACCAAAGCCGCAGAGACACCAGATGTACCACTGATACCTGCCCATGCCTTGGTACTCGATCTCGCGGTTGATGAGAACACACTTCTTCTCGTAGAGGGTCAGGCCGTCGAGGCCCTGAAGGTCGACGCCATGGCTGTTGCGTTCAACCTCGTTGGGCGGGGTGTTCTGCCCTGAGGAAAGCTTGGTCCCCTTTGGCGAGTCGAAAGGAGACATGGTGCTTGATGCTGCGTGACACAGTAGTGTCACGAGGTGATCAGCGGCCCTCTCGTTCGGATGGAGGTTGCAATCTGGTATATCTGGCGCGCCGTTGTCACGTCGTCAAGTGAGACAGGACAAAAGGTTGGAGGGATGATTGAGTTTTATTCGAGAGAGCGCATCCTGGGCGTCCAAGCTATGGCATAGACAGATAGTTAGGCTCTGGCAGCAGGTGTGCGATAGCAGCTACTTTCACCTGGTGATCGTTGATGTCATGGACCTGAGAGGGAATAGCGGGCGATCGAAGTCCACGGGATGTCGTATAACGTGGTTGCGGTAACCGATTGGAAGAGGCAGGGATTGGGGTGTACTGGACGCAACCCACCAAAAGATTGGCGAATGATGAGGATGCTTCATCAGGTCGATGTGCCGTTAGCCTCTGGGCGAAGGATGGATGGGCGTCGTGAAAGAGCTCTGGTGTGAGTTTGGGGCTGGATGCAATCGGTGTAAGGTGAGGGAGGGCGAGACACGCTCATGGACATGTGCGGGTAATGCCCAGACCGATGGTGAGATGAGCCCACCAAGCCCACTTAGTGCCCGCTGAATAGCGCTGTGGGCTGGGGTGGGAGCGCTAATAGATCTCGATAGTGGTGGGTTTAAGTGGAGGCTCCGGCAGAGATGCGCTACGAACCCCTGGAATGAATCACCAGCTCCCCTAAGGTGCCAAGGTGCCTACAGGTACGACCGCAACCATTGTGGAGCACTGGGCCACGAGATGGACAATGCCACCAACATCAAGCCACTGGAGGCGTCCAACTCCAACCTGGTTGGACAAATAGTGGTGCTCCCCATTTTATCAGATGACGTCTCTACCAATCGTTGGATAACAATGACCGCATCGCATGCCACACCTCGAGGATTCGACATGTCATTTTGCAAAGCCGCATGCAGGCTGTGGCTTCGGTGTGAGACGGAAAGTGGAGTGAGTATCTGGGGGGATTGCTCCGGCTGGAGCACACTACGGGGCACCGTTGCGATTGGGCCACGTCCTTCTCCGGCTTCAACATCTCTGAACTCTTCTGCGGCAGCAGTCTTAACAATAGCAACAAACTCATCACAGAAAGATATTCAAAAGCTTTCGGCTGGGGCTCGGCTGGAACGGCATGATGAACACGAACCGCTTTCATGTGACCCAACGTCTACGCCTTATCCTACCTTAGCTTACTATGCCTGGTGTCTGACAGTTTCCCTGGGTGAATACCATCCTGGTCTCAAATGATCCAGGCACAACTGGAGTAAAACCTAGCAGGCAGGCTGACATCATCGAAAACTGCACGCTCGGCATACTCCAGAATCAGGTGCTCTGTTTCTGCCCTGGACTAAGCACCGAGCTCGATCGGATGAACGCCATGGGTCTGGACCTCCATAGGTACTCCATCTTAGACAGATCCGGATCTAAGGGCTGTGGGTCTTGCCTCTGCGTCGTCAAACCATTCAATCCGAAAGCTGCTTGTCTGATATCTTGTTGCAACGCTACCCCAGATATGCCTCGATCTCCTAAACCCAACGGGTTGCAACTCCTGAAAACCGCGTGGCCAAAGCTACCCACCTCACATATCGGACCCACGATGTAGGCACAGCCCGTGACCATTTAGGTCCCACCTTCGGAACCAGATCACCGGGATCAACATCATGAAAACATCACTCAAGATGAATCTCCTCAACCTTCTGGCCCGGCTGTTTCAGCATCTCACCATCCATGAAACCTTCGCAATAGGCCTCACCAATATACTCCCATCTGCCAACTGCTCCCCTTGGGCGCAGAATGTGCGGCACGCTCCCGCCCAGCACAACAGCCACTGCATCCCCAGCAACGGCCTGCGGTGGGCAGAGGCCCACGAACCCCTGTCTCGTCATGTACAGTCTGTTGCCGACGTTCCTGAGAAGGTGATCGCGGTAGTCTCTCATCTCCTCACTGCGCAACAAGGCCTCGTCCAAGCCGAAGCGTTGCAAAGCCGCCGTTTGCGAGGGTGTCACGCCTTCGAAGTTCATCCCTCGGAAGCGCTTGCGGATTGCAAGCCACTGTATCGCGAGTGCTAATGGCGTGGAAACGCAGATGGCAGAGGCCAAATCCATAGCAGCAAGGCGAGCGCCGCGCACCCAGGTGGCGAGGGCTTCGCGGGGTGCAACAGCACAAGATCGCAGCATCTCGAGCTCGTTCGGAGGGGCCCAGTACCATGATGTGCATGCCAGGTCTTGGAGCAGGGATCCGAGACTGTTGACCTGAGCTGCGACCCTCGCGTTGATGAGCATTTGGCCAGTCTTCTTGACTTCTTCTCGAACGCTGCGAAGAGTCTTGGCAGCGACATCCGGGGCCAGGTCGTTCAATAGAAGCTTTTCCGTCAATCCAAAGTCAGAGAGTCGAATGGCTGCCTGGGCGAGACGATCGGGGTCCAGGTTACGGAAGGGCGATGTTGGTAGTTTGGCGGCTGTCTCGACAAATTCCTCAGTTTCGTCGAAGAAAAGTTTCGCCGTGATGTAGTCAACTCCCTCCGTTGCATGACGTGACTCCTCTATCTGGAGCGTCCGAATCCCAATCTGGCTGATCCGATCGACGATGATCCCCTCCAGCACGAGTGAGCCCGATGTGGGGTCTATCCTTGGGGCGGTTTCGCCGCTGCCCCCGGCGCTGAACACCGGCTTGCCGAGACCCGCATAGCCGTGCGGCACCCGCATCTCCGCCGACCAGTCCGGCACCCACGATGGCAAGCCGGGGATGTTCTTCGGGAACTGCGAATAAAGCAGCAGATCGGTCCTCCTGGCCGCCATGAGCCCTGCAAAGTCCGTATACACGCCTACGGTGTCACCGTAACGCACTCTGACCCGCTTCCAGACCTCCTCTTTTCGCGCCAGCCCCATGAGCCCGAATATCCTGTCCTCCGGCATGGTCGCCCCGATCTTGGGCCCCCGGTTGTTGACGTTGTACTTGGCCACAACATCAAACAGGTCGCCCTTTCCCGCTCCTCCATGAATGGCCTTCCGCTCCTGGAACAGCCGGATGATGGGAGCATTAAGGAGGAACACATGTTCCCGCTGATTCACCAGCCGGATGGGTATGTCCCCCTTCACAGTCCGTATCCACCGCGCGTTGTGCATGGTGAAGAAAATCATCGTCGCACGGAAGCACGTGACGCAGATGGCCTCCTTGCCGCAGAGGAAGATGGCGTCCTGCCCGAGGCAGACTTCCTGGATGATCCAGAGGCGAGAGAACCAAGGCCGACTCATGAAGTCAATGGCGCTCTGCAGGGGATACTCTGGATTTGCTTCAATCAGAGCGAGCATGGCGTCGCGGTCGGAAACGAGGGCGGGATCGCAAGGTTGGGATGGCTCGGCGATGGCGTCATAAAGTGAGAGGAACTCTTTGCCAGCCATCTGAATGATGCGGGCCAACGGGGCAGACGTGTTGATGCGGCGCATGAAGCGGAAGTAGTCGTCTGAGGTGGGGGTTGAGAGGCCGAGCCAGACGATGACACGAGTGCTGTGCGTGTAGATTGCGCCCATGAGGGGGACTTGGGTTGCTTTGTCGGCGGGGCTGAGCTGGTTGATGCATATTTGATCGATGAAGATGGGGCGCGGGGTGGATGTTGCGGTTGCGAGTTGAAGGATGGCTGCCTCGAGTGGTTCGTGGATGAAGAGTTGGCGAGTGTCTGGTCCGGACGGAGATGAGACGATCACCATGCGGTTAGGCTTGTCATTTGGTCCGACAGCCCAGCTATACGAGAGGCTATCATAAGGGATCGGGTCTATCAGGGACGTTTCGGTGATGGTGATCTTGATGGTTGGCGGTGAGGTTGAGGTGTCGGTTGGGAGAAGCCTGACGAGGCGAAATGTCTTGGGAGCCGTAATGGGGGAGTACTGATAAGGCTCCATGACCCCTTTTCCCTCCTTGAGGTGCTGAAGATGTATCTGAATCTGAAATGAGCGTTGCTGTGCTTCGAGTAGTCAGAACGTCCTGGAATTGAGTGTTGGGGCTTGATCGGCCTATCGTGAGTTTGTTGTCCGCGTAATCGGAGCCGCTTCGCCTCTTTCTGGACGAGGTTCAGGACTAGCGAACAGCTAACCCATTTCGTCACCTACATGGCCTGTTTCGTGGCCAATATTGAAAACCTGACAGCCTCGTCGAATCAGTGATTGATATCTGCGGTGTTGTCAGGGGTGTTGGGAGTGATTGCCAACGGTCACTTCAGCTCTCGAGATTTCGCTGAGAATCTTACCTTCGCAACTTCGCAGAGCACCATGTTCCGATAGTGATCCAAGAAGACCTGGACCAGTTGAATGAGGACGGTATTGACAACTTGATTGCGTAGGTCTTCTTCCCGTCGTTCAGATTGATCCAAAGTCAGTAAAATCGGTAGGGATGCTTTCTCAGTAAATCACGATTGAGTACAAGGACTAATTAATCAATCACATCACTTAAGGGGAGGAGGGGCTGTGAGACTGGCTGTTGGACAGGAATCGCATGGTGCGACAGAATTGCGTAAATGACAATTCCACTTTGTTGCTTCCCATTCCATCGAGTTCCGATTAGTCTAGTGGTTAGGATATCGGCTTGTCACGCCGGGGACCGGGGTTCAATTCCCCGATCGGAAGGTCTTTTGCTTTTGCACTAGGTACGCTTTAACAGGTGTAGTCTTTTGCTTTAAGGGCTACCAAAAACGAGTTTACAGCTCAACCCCCCAAGTTCCGACCTCAACCCCCCCTGAAAGCCCGACCTCGCTTAAGTTTAACCCCCCCTGGTTTGGAAGGCTTGGCATGTATAAATAGGCATAATAAAGGGTTATGTAATTTCTATAGTGCTTACTTCTATATATGCTTAGCATATGCACTTAAGATAGGCCTCTATAGCTAACTTAGAGGCCCTAGCTAGCTATAGATAAAGTAAGGGCTCTAGAATAAGATATCTTAGTAAGCTTAGGTACTAATACTATCCTTAGTATATGCCTAGTATATGCGAGGCATATACTTTAGAAGTAGGCCTCTTAGTAATCTAGAATTTAAGGCTTACTATAATCTACTTATAGAGTAGATTTCTAAGAGGATAGAGAGGCTTATATAACTAAGTAGAAGAAATACCTTATATATACCTAGTATATCCTAGCTCTAACCCTAACCCTAGTATATCCTAGATATATGCCTAGTATATCCTAGCTATAACTCTAACCCTATTATATACTACGTATATGCCGGATATATACTAGGGTTAGAGTTATCTCTATTCGAGCTCTTTATCTAGAGCCCTAAGACCTATAGGGACCTAGATACAGTGTGAAACGCACTGTGCAAATTACTGTGCAAAGTTTCATTATCTGCCAAGGCCTCTGAACAGGGGGGGGGGGGGGGGGGGGTAGCTGCAACCCGACCAAAAACCAGGCTCATCAAGAATGTCTAGCCTGGAGAACAGCTCAAATATGACTTGACATTTGACTATTGATTTAACCACCTGGATGAACGTGGATTGCCTCGCATTGGGTGTTCTCCATTATCTGCCCACGCAGTCTATGAGTGGCGGACATTCTGCCATTCTGCGGAAAACCATCGGGATACTGGCAGTCCTACCCCTGTCTCTTCATCATGTTTGATTCCTAGCTTCCGGCCTGTTTGGCTTTGAAAGCTCACGAACGTCCCGTAGCCAGGATAGGCCCCTCTCAAAGATTCGCTGTGACTTGCATATTCCCAGGGGTCATGCCAATCCTCCTCCTGGAAACCCGCCGCTAAGCATGCCCGGCCCGTGAGCCTGCAACACTGTTTACCCGGTCCATCGAGTCTGGGGGGGGTTACATGCAGGCTGTCCCTTAATAAATCGTCACTGTGGCACCATCCAAGGTCTCTGTTCTTGGGTTCCATGCTCGACTGCAAGTCTGCACGTCAACAAACCTAGGCTGTTCTTCGTCTCGAGTCGCCCCTCCTGCATCGTGAGGCAAGGTTTAAAGTCCAGGCTCAGACCACCTCCGGCGACGGACGTCGATCCTCCGCCGTTTTCACGGCCTCCCCGCACTTCCCCTCGCGAACCCCCCGCCAACGGACCGGATCTTCACCCCGACTGCATTGTACCGATCCAGGAGAAACTATTCAGACCGCGATGCTTCCTTGTTGGCCATCTTACGGGACCTCATGGCCCCTGTTGGCCTTGCCACTCCTCACGGAGCTGGCGACTACATATGCCCAGGATGCCCAGGTGAGTCCCCGCCGCCTTGGTGTTGGTGAGACTTAGGCCTTGTTTAACATCTCTTCAGCAACCACTCGAAGAATCATCCGACATGGGCGTCATCCGCAACGTTCTACCCGCGGGCCTCGCCCTCGCCGCGACAGGCGCTGCACAGCTGACGAGCCCCGGCGGCGTCGGCCGTTTGCCTGCACTGGGATGGAACTCATGGAACGAGTACGGCTGTGACATTGACGAGAGCGTCTTCCTCAAGGTCGGCCAGCACATGCTCGACTACGGCCTCAAGGACCTCGGATATGAATACGTCAACATCGACGACTGCTGGAGCGACAAGGTGCTGCGTAGAGACAACACCACCAAGGAGATCATCCCAGATTACGTCAAGTTCCCGCAAGGCATCAAGCATGTGGCGGACGAGATTCACAAGATGGGCCTCAAGATTGGTATCTACTCCAATGCCGGACTTTCCACCTGCGGCGGCTTCGCGGCCTCCCTCGGATATGAGGATATTGACGCTGCCACCTTTGCCAAGTGGGGCATCGACTGTGAGTCTGCTGCGGAGCCCTCGATCTCGTTCACATGCTGATATCACAGACCTCAAATACGACAACTGTGCCGTGCCCGAGGAGTGGTGGGACGACTGGAAGTACGTCCCTGAGAACTGGCTCGGCGGCCCCCCCAACGAGAATCAGGACGACGGCGAGCCCGTCAACTCCAAGACCGACCAGCCTGCGCCCGCCGGCTACGACTGGTCCACGTCCAACTCGGCCGAGCGCTTCCGCCGCATGCGCGACGAGCTGCTGAAGCAGGACCGCACGATTCAGTATTCCCTTTGCGCCTGGGGTCACGCCCACGTTGAACAGTGGGGCAACGACACGGGACACAGCTGGCGTATGTGGGGAGATATCTACCCCGTGTGGTACGGCAAGCATGAGTGAGTTACTCTTCGAAACGCTTCTCCTCAATGCATGGCTAACAATGTGTAGGTGGAGCTGGGGCATCGCCCCGATCCTCAACCACGCATCGTTCTTCTGGAACACGACCGACTTCTGGGGCCACAACGACTGGGACATGCTCGAGGTCGGCAACGGCGAGCTCACTGACGCCGAGAGCCGCAGCCACTTTGCCCTGTGGGCGGCGCTCAAGAGCCCTCTCATCATCGGCACGCGCCTCGAAGGAATCAAGCCTGAGATCCTCGCCATCCTCGCGAACAAGGAGCTCATTGACTTCAACCAGGATCCCGTTATTGGTGCTTCCGCTAAGCCCTACGATTGGGGTCTCGGTCGGGAGTTTGGGTCGTGGAACCTGACCAACCCGGCGGAGTACTGGGCTGGCGAGTCATCTAAGGGAACGCATGTTTTCGTGCTGAACACGTTGGATGTGGCTGATGAGAAGGTGGTCGTTTTCTCGGATGTGCCGGGCCTGGAGGCTGGGAAGAGATATGTTGTGCACAACATGTGGACGGGAAGCGACTTGGGTGCCTTTGAGGACTCTTTCAAGGTTGATCTTGATGCGCATGATACTGCGGCTCTGAGGTTCAATGAGGTCGTGTGCCCGAAGAAGAGGGCTTTGGTTCAGCAGGAGAATGAGTAGGGCAGAAATTGGGGAACTCGGCAGGCTTTGAAAGACGGATCCATGTTGCTCACACATATATGAAGATAATTTGGCGTGTACGCCCAACATACTCCTGACCTCTCCGTTCCTGCTCGGGCTTGGTATCATTCTCTGTCCGCTTCCACTTCCCTCATCATACCTCTTCAACTCTTGGCTCCAGGTTCAGATGCCTATTCCTTTCACGATCCGCTGCGAGGATATCGACGATGATCACCGGCGGGAAGTATTCTGTTGGCGACACCTCAAACGGCGCAGCTGGAATAGCGGTTGAAGGGTCCAATGGCTGTTGCACCATCATGTCCAGATCTCCTGGGTGCTCTTGCGAGAGACTTGACCGTTGTGTATAGCGACATTGGTAATACACGAGAATGAGTGATACGACGGTGATGAAGGCACCGAATATGCCGAACGCGACGGCACTGATGTCAGAAGGACTCCAGCCTTCGGCGGCGATGGGCTTTGTGCTGTTGGTGGCATCGGACATAAGGCTCATGGAGAATCTTGTGGTGTTGTGGGGGAGGTGCATGATGTGGTGTAATTGGCGACTCTGGAGTTGATGATTTGAAGCCAATGGCGGCGCCAATAAACTTGGAATCGAGTAACACTCGGTCCTGCAATGCTTGTGAACTCTTGAGCATCGGGCGTAATTTCTCCATCAAAACTGAGCAGGCGCTAGCGCAATATCTCAGAGGTGAGATGCGAGGAGAGGGGATTTATAGAGGCTGAAAGTTGATGAGGAGTCGGAGACCGGGAAGATGAAGTGACTACCAAGTTACCAACAAGCCAAAGTGTCCCCGAATTTCCACCCGCGGCCGCCATGTCGTGACATTGGACATTTCTTTTGGAGGATTTGAGCCATTGCCAGCGTAAGCCAGCGAGGTGGCCAAGTGCCAGCGCCCAACCCGAACCTTGGATGACATCTCTTGCATGCATATGCGGGAAGGCAGGTCGGGCACAGTCGCCGTTTACCAATGAAGTTGTCGTCACAAATGCTTATCATGTAAAGCCGTGTCGTCGTCGCCCATGTCACATGCTGTGCCTCACTTTCTAGACTACAGCTGAAATTCGACAGAGCACACCGAGAACAGATCTGTCATTCAACGTTTTCTTAGCAACATAGCACAGTTTAGTGGGTGGCTTTGCTGTAGGTGCCACCCAAGGTCGATCGTTGCACAGCCACGTGCTCTTCGAGCAAGCCAAGGAAGAGCATCATATATTCTATTGACTTGAAAAATGATGATGATGATTTATCGCCCATATTGACGTTTCCTCCCCTCATAACTGTAACCAGCTCTAACCATCAACGCCAACGGGCGTTTGGCAGAGAAGGGCAATCCCGGTAACCCCAAGAGTGCAGCACTGCGGCTGCTTCCCCTTGCAGCTCTTCTTCATGTCCTTGCCGTCCTTGGCGCTTTTTGCTGTTGAGTGGATGGAAAGTTAGTCGTGTCATAAGTGCGGCAGGGCGCCGCTTATTTCATCCGCTTCTCAAAGGAGGCAAGACTCGCAGTGTTGCTGATAGAGATGGAACAACATACGTGTAGTGCAGTCAAGGTTGGCGAGACCAAGGATACTGGTGGCGCAGCACAAAGGGGTGCCATAGAGCAGGTTGGAGCATGCGTTGCGTTGCTCGCGGATTTCGAGGGCGGCCGGGTGCGCCAGGACGGCACCAGCGAACAAGATGATTGACGCAGCCGAGAACTTCATCTTGCGTTTTGGCGAAGATGAAACGCAAAAGTGGTTAGATTCTGTAGTGATCAAGTGCAGGCAAGAAAAGCAAGGGCACTGCGCTTCTGGACAAGGACCTTTAGCGCACCTCCTGGAAATGGGGCGAGCGTATTTATGATGATCGAGCATTAAGCAATGGTCTCACCTAGAGAGGAAATGGAGTCTGCCAACGCATGTTTCCCACCCATCGCCGCAATACTAAGGTCTCGGTTGTGCGGTCTACCAGTGTGATCGTCTGATCGACGAGACTAACATGAACGGATAGAGAGCTTCGGCATCTTTGAAGGGTCTCACCAGTCTGTAGATGGTCTCACCCTTTCTGCAACCTTTCCGACTACCGGACATCCCGGACCCTGTAGCTGTTTCGCAGACCACATGGCTAAAAGTGCCGAAGAATGCGGCGATTCACATGTCGACATCAGCCGGAGCTGCCCTCGTCACGCCGGTCTCGTACGTTGGAGAGAAGAGGCACATTGATCACTGTCTTGATTGAGGAGCACGATATCGCGTATGTAATGAGAGGACAAAAATGTGTCTATCCTCACATACGTATTCGATATTCTGGCGCAAGTTGACGAGGAGGCGGATTGGATAACATTATTTCTTCAGCCGATGAGGAATGCATTCTTCGGAGTGTATGGAGCCATGTCTTGCTTATGTCTTGCTCCAGCTCTGGTTCCTCAGAGTCATGATGGCATGTACATTCATCTTCAATCAAGGTAATCATTTGTTCCAATGGCGTTGTCACGGCGATAGAGTGAAGGTTTCAATCATACAGAGAGGAGTCTCAATGTTTGTCGGCGTGGTAGCGTGGTGAACGAAACTGAATGCTTCACAATTTTCCCTCCGTACATCCTGATGACTTCCAAACGATATCGCAGAACACTCTGTGCCAATCGCTGGGTCTCGTCAGTCGTGCTCGCATATCACGATATTGGTCGCTGCTCCGGGCGACGCACACTTATTCCTGGTCTACGCTCACTGATGGTTCAAGCACTTGAGTTACCAAGAGTACCATCTCGTCTGCGACAGCCCATCTGTGACCCTGCTCAACTGCACCTCAGACTTATTGTACATCTCCCTTTTTCCTTTTACCCTTTTTGGCTACGCTTGATGGCAAGCCTATCCGAGATGGCATGGCAGAAAGGTAACAGGCGTTGGAAGCAGAGCAAACCAAGCCTCCTGTCGGCTTTCATTTCCACGGATACAACCGTCACACTGGTTGGTCGTCCGCGCTTTTGAGTCGCGGCAAGAGAGAGATTGCTTTTGAGGAGAAACAAGCCAGGGCCCAACCCGAATATTACGCCGACATTCGAGACAGTCGTTGGGCACCATAGGTTCGAGTTTGCACTGACATATCTCTACAAATAATCGTCCATTCCATTTGAAAAATCCCACCAAATTCCGGATTCATGTTGTTTCTTAGCTTAAGTGAAATCACTGCCACAATGGCCAAATCAGTGCCATCTTTTCAGCATCACGCATTTTGGTGTAATATGCCATGTCGAAGATTGGACCATAAATCGCAAGAAGTCTGGGTTAGGACTGTAGCCCCTGATTGGATTTCACCGAGCTCTCGGATATATAACTCTTATTCTACATCAAAACTCTTCAGCCAGGTTATTTGCAAGTTCCTACCAAGCTTCTGCCTTACAATTGTGATTGTGTGTTCTCGAAACATCATCATCCACCAGCATCACAACTTTGGTTCTAAAAGCTGCTTGGCGTTCAGTGTCCCCAGAGCAGCTGACCAGGTCTACTAATAAATCTCGTCGATGCCTCCTCCCACCTCAAGCAGTTCTAACCAGGCTGAAAATGAATTGCATGGGAACCTGAGGAAAGTTGTGATACGATTGTGCTTGTCCAGGATCGCCGCCATCGTCAAAAGATGGTTCCCGAACTTTATTCATCAGAAGACCTGCTTCAAAAAATGGTTCAAGCAGCTGATGAATCGGCCGGTGGAACCATGTCTGCTCCGACGTTAGCCTTGACCCTGGGCCAGATTTACAAC
Organism: Verticillium nubilum; assembly: GCA_002851675.1. NCBI lineage: Eukaryota > Fungi > Ascomycota > Sordariomycetes > Glomerellales > Plectosphaerellaceae > Verticillium > Verticillium nubilum. The sequence continues at coordinate 248,901 of NMXI01000029.1, forward strand.
ATGAGGATGCCTAGAGACCAATCAACTTACCAGTGGTTCTGGCTGCCCCCTGAGCGCTTGGCTTTGAACGGGGCCAATGTTGAGATACTTGGAGATTTTAATCGAGGTATGAAACTCTTGTATGCCGGTTTTTTGGTTCTCGATCACTTCGACAACGCGGTGGGCTCCGGGTTTGTGGAAGCATGGGTGCAAATTTGCCATGATGATTCTGTTGAGATCAGTCTTTGTCGGACCCCCAGGTTGTCTAAGGGGTTTATCGTTACCTTCCTGTGGGTTTCAACACTTTCGGCAGAAATTCCGAGAGCTCCGTCAAGTCCGAAAGCTCTTTCAGTAGCATGCTTCCAGTAATTACGTCGAATTCCCTATTGTTTGTTAGACAGCAATCCGATAATCAATCAGTCCACAGAAACATACTCGGCATGCTCGGCTGCAAATGTATCAAGCGCATCTCGACTTAAGAGATCCAGGAGTTCGTAGCTGATCAACAACCCAAGATCTTGACTTCGTTTTCGTGCGTTTTCGATCTGTTGGGGACTGTAATCCGTCGCGAGCACCGCCACGCCCTTCCGAGCCAGCCGTCGTGCGACAATGCCATTTCCGGTGCCCAGGTCTAACACACGGTGATGTGGCTGCACTTCTGCGAGTTCTTCTATGGTTGGCAGTATTAGTTGCGTGAACATATCGTTGCCTTCGCCGAGTGTCGCATCCCAAAAGTTGGAGTTCCTATTCCAGCTATCGAGGTTTGCGGCCTGCGATTCGGGATTATCTCTCGACCCATTGTTGTTGTCTTTTGGGCTTTTCGTCTGCTGGTCGACAGTCGCAGCTGAAGCTGTCATTTGGCCTTGTCTTTGGGGGTTGACACTGATGATAGAGACGAGTGTGCGTCTATAGTATTGTTTAGGACTGTCGAGTTTCAATCTCAATCTCAACCAAAATTCTCCCTCGATCCAGCCTCAGACTTATACGTTATCGGTGAAGGCAATCAAGTATTTGCCAGCCCGCGGCTCAGCCTCAATTTGTATGAAGATGTTTGGTCCGAGACGCCCGCCAATTGGTCACAAGCACAGCCTTCCTGCATAACCCCAGATACACAATTAGGCAGAGGCTGCAATCAGTGGATGCCGTTCTCGCCGAAAGGTCATCACAGGTGGGTTTAGTCTGCGTCCGCAGGCGGGCGGCCTCCTCAATGCTGAGTGGGATTCAGCCCTGTGCGCCCAGGTATGGTGGCCAAGTCTGACCTCTTGTCCTCTAGAAGAGACAGATGTGGAATCGCAGTGCAGCCAGGCAGACAGCGCCAGCACGCCATTTCGACGACCAAGGTTGTGGCCTACACTTTCGCAATTGACGATCAGTGCCGGGAACTGGGCGCAATCATCATCAGCAGAACGTCAACGTCATGTCTTCTCCACGGCACATGCTGCCGCTGGCCGACCACGCAAAGTACCAGGAGGCCATTCGTGATACGATTGACGGCAATGTCGTGCTCCCACACACGATCGAAGCCGGCGATAACCCCTATTATATCGGCGATGTCTATAACGAGACACCGGCAGAATGCGTCCAGGAGTGGGAGCTCGACGACAAGTGAGTGATTCATAGAGACCAGACGGATTTGCTCCCCCTCAACAGCTTTCCGCGCGATTCATGGCGGAGGATATGACGCTTCAGCAGCATTAAGCGCCTGTACCTCAACCACATCAAAGCCGTATCCCACTCATGGCCTCACTTGCGGTACCTCGCCCACTGGATGGAGGTGACGACCTCCCCAGTCAAGTAGAACCTCATCAAGAACAGGCAGGCTGCCATCCGAAAGGAGAGGGCCAGCCGGACCAATGTCGCCATCGTCGACTTTGCTCCCAGCTCCGACCCCGCGGTTCACAGCGTCACACGCCCCGACGCGCTCTCTGACTCGCTGCGAAACCCGCCGGCGCGCCCCGACGTCCACCGCCTCTACGTCGTCGAGGACCTCTCGCGCGACGTCGTCGAGGCGCTGGGCGCAGCCCTCGATATCGACGCGCTGTTTCTTCCGCGAGCAGATCAGCGACAACCGGTGGTACAACACGCGCGACCCGTGGGTCGAGCTGCCCGATCTGCAGATGGTTTCGGGGGGGCGGCGGTTCTTCCACGTGGGATATCTGCAGCCGCGGTATTTCCAGAGTCAGGCATCGTTTGAGGAGGCAACTAAGGAGGCCGGACGGCTCAACGTGCTACGCAGACCGGACAATGACAGGAATCACAAGAACACTTCTTGATCAGCAGGGTGCGCTGGTCGCGCTCGTCAGAAGCAAGGCCCTTGTTTTGGTGGAGGCCTGGGGTCGAGGAGCAGTCGGTGAGTTGATGGGGATAGGGCGCGATTCATTGACGGTGTCTTGGCAACTGACGATCAATCAGGAGTGCTGCTTGTCGATCCGCCCATCAAGGAGGGGTCGCCTCTCTAGGCTGGGTATCGCAACTTTGAGCCTACACCGTCCATGTCAGCTGAGGGACCTTCAAAGCACCGCCGAGGACATCTATTCTCGAGGCAGTGCTGTATTGGGTTGCAAGGATGGAGGAGGCTGAACCACTGAGGTGGCACAGATGGGTGCTGACCCTCGCATCATGCTGAGGGGGTTGTCACAGATTGTCTGCGCCGAGTGGCTTACGGTCATCCGATACATCACCACGCGCCTCGGGCAGGTTGAGTGGGAGCTGGAAAATCCCGACCTTCGTCGTGACCCAAGCGGCATCGACTCAAGCTTGGCCAGACTGCATCCCTGGCGGCGAAGTGTGCCACTGTACAAGGCACTGATCAAAGAGGCGACGGCCAAGGTGTTCAACAGCGGCAACGGTCCCGTGTCAGAGTATACACTCTCGTTGAAGTAGGACTTCCGTGCTGCAGAAGAGGGTATTGCTACTCTTTTACAACGTATCGAACGCATCGTGGCAGTTGCAACGGCGATTATATCGATCGAGGAGAGTCGGAGGGGGTATAATCTGAATCAAGACCCAGGTCGACTGACATACCTGGCTGTTGTCTTCGCACCGCTGTCGTTTGTCACAGGGTTCCTCAGTATGTCAGAGGGTGTCTCTTCGATGAGGAACGTACTGGGTATACTTCTGTGTTGCCGTGCCTGTTGCGGTACTGGCCTTTGTGTTGGTCGACATGGCGAGGGTCAAGAGATGGGCGAGGAGGTGGTCTTCGAGATAAAAAAGGGGGAGGAGAACGGGGAGGGGAAGGGGCAAGACTGGACTTACAGGAGTCCTCCGGGGCCTCCAGAAGACCCCGACAGAGGACAGCAGAATGGAGAAACAGGCACATGGCCCCTAACGAGATGGCTGTCCATGCCTGACCTCCTCCTGCTTGTCCATCCTTGTTCCTTTGACGAACCATCGCATGGACCAACGAAAGGCTTTTAGGCATCCTGCCAACGTGGCGACGACCAGGTCCTCCAGCTGAGATCGAGAGCACCATGCCAACATCGAGACTTTCAGCACCTGCACCTCGCTTGAGCTTTGGGCTTGATCATTCGCTCTCAAGGTGTGACCATCGCGCCACCGATCGAGATGCTTCGAAGCAGGTTTGCACGTCCTTCGAAGGGAAGGCCGGCAGCCATCACACCCCCTTTTGCTTCCTCGAAGGTTTGGCCGGCGACGACTCGAGGCTCGCTGGCATCGATGCCTACGGTTCCATGGAGCCGTCCTTTACCGCCCTTACCGGCTGATACGAGCCCTCTCAGAGGAGGAGCTCTGGTCAAGGAGCGGATTCATGCCCTATTGCGGGCGTGGCCAGTGGGCCTCGGCGGGAGTTTCTGGCCGCTGGCAAGATATGGTGGGTTACAGCCACGAAGTAGTCTGTCCTGAATCGACGAGACGTCGTCAACCATTCCGGCTTTCGCCTTGAGCCTCAACAGACATTTTTTCTGGCCTGAAAGAACATTAGCCCCTGATATCTTCGGGCCCGATCACTTTAGGGGGCCGTCGGTGAGAGCATTCCTGTGCTTACCGAACTTACAGAGCCAAGCCATCAACCCCACGTCGTTCACGAATATAATCCGGCTGGAAATGTCTGGTCAAATTTCAACACGAGCTCAGTACGGGGCGCTGGGCAGGGGCTCCGTTGGTGATACTTGGAAACTCGGCCCAGGGGGACTAGGAACTTCCTCAACCGAGACTTAATGACCTCAACTTCAAGCGTTATGACAGTATTCTCTTAGCTTATACGAGTTACAATGACAAAGTGAGCACAATTTTGGTTATATCGCGCATTACGGAACAGTGAGTGGCGCCAACGTCAAAGATCATCCCGCGGATTCGGTCTGCAACCAGGGCGCTTCGCGCGTTCGAGCGCAATGAAGGCCGCGATTCACCGTGCCTCCAAAACGAGCATGCTCCGGGACGACGTGAGGAAAGCCTCCGGCTTGGCCAGTTGAGCCCCCCCCCCCCCTTCTCTCTCTTTGCAATTGGCCACCCTTGGAAAGTGAGCAAGCGACGTCGCGCCAGAATGGAGCCTCCAAGCCAGCGAAGATGAGGCTCGCCTCCTCTTCGCCAAGCATGCTCAGATAACATCTCGGACCACAGCGTCGTTCCAACATGGAGATGGAGGCCCACTGGGGCTCCGCAACCCCCCGACATGGCACCCGAGTTCCACCGACTCGTCCTGGAGTTCCTTGTCTAGTTCGAGAACACGGTCCTTGCGGGGTGCGGGGAAGTTCAGAGGGGGATGAAGAGGAGGAGATGGAGAGGGGACGAAAGGGAGGGGGAACATGCGAGGGGGGTTGAAGAGGGGAAGAGAGATGACGGCGCAAGGGGGCACGAGCGAGTAAGTGGAAACATGACCCGTCGAACAAGTCAAAGACAAGCAAGAGAAACATTCATCTGAAGATTTCAGCACCGTCAGACGTCTTGATTTAGACGTTACCAGGCCAGGCAATAGAAGCAGCAGATCGTCTCACCGCATCTCTGTTCGGTGTGCTTCTAAGTTTAGGCTGCTGAACGGAACGGTCAGAGTCGGCTCCCTTCCGACGTCAAAGCTGCGAGACGACTGTTGTCTGTTGTCTGTTGTAATTCTTTTTGAGATGTCTCGTGAGGCGCGACGAGTGTCAATGTTGAGCTGGTGTTACTGAGAGCGGTAAGGGGCATACAACCGTGCGGGGAGAAGGACTGGAATGTGCCATGCTCTACCTCAGTTGTGCAGTGCTGGCCGGTTCCCCTACCCTTCTTCCCTTCCATTTTGCAAGGACCAGGCCGCTCCACTGGCATTGGACGGTACCTGACACGAGCCGTAATTATTGCTCCGGGAGTGGGATCGGTCTGGCTTGGCTCGTCGGTCGTATCCACCGGCCGGCAGTCGAGCCTAAAGCGAATGACCTGCGTCGTTAATAATAATTGCTCCTTCAAGTACTCGTGCTCTGCTGACTCTTCTTTCTTTCGTCTTGTCAAACACCAGCGGTGAGCACTTGGGAACACGGGTGCTGGTCCCTCCGAGAGGTCCTCGACCTGCCCCCCCCCGCCTTCGTTCTTGTTGGCTGAAGCATTCGAGACACGGCTGGCCTCGCCCCCTTCCATGGAGCCTCGAGAGCGTGTTAACAGTGGTGGTATGGGGAGGCGTCGGTGAAAACCCCAGGTGAGATGGCGTCTCCGCGGATGAGGCGTAAATGTGGCATGTTAGAGACAACTGCCGTCGATCTGGGATCGGGATGGCCATCAACACACGATAATTTCGCGGATCTCAAACCAACACACTTCGCGACGATGCCCTTGATGTCCCCGCGAGACGGGGAGACGGGTACGCGAAAAAGCGACAACGCCCCAAAAGCCCAAAGAATACATACCAGCACGAGAATGTGGCCGCCACGCTGCAACCGGTCCGCGCAAGCCTGTACAACAAGTAACCATCTTACGGTACCTAGACCAGCCACCGTGCTCGGCATAAGCTTAATTCAAGGTTGGCTGATCGTATCAGTCTTGGGACGGAGGTCGTATCCTAGCACTCAGCGACGCCAACGACGGCTGAGCTGACCACCGGGCTCGCTGTTACTGGCCGCTATGTTCGCGCCATTCCACGCTATTCTGCCGCACGAACGAGTTACAGCGCTTGATTTTAAAGCTTTGCCTTTAGAAGAGAAGCCCTCTCCATGGTCTTGTGCTCCCAGCCCCGCAGGAGCACAGATGGGTGCAGATCGATCCCTCGAGTTCCAGATGGGACGTCCTCGTTGGTGCGATGCGCTGGTCCACCTCTGTCATCCCGCAGAAAGTGACGGGGACATCACTGGTCTCTACTGAGCATCGTGATCGTCGTGGATGGCACATTTGTACAGCGGGTGAGCCGAAATTACATCATAAGGCGGCTACCAAGAGACATGAGATGCCCAGGATGCCACCCGTCTTGGGAGATCATGTCACTGTTGAGACCATTGCTGTCGAAGGGGCCTCGAAGAAAAAGCAAGCACCTGACACATCCAACGAAAGAAAGAAAGAAAGTGAGCTGTGTAATTACAAGGCCCACGCGTCTAACCCATCACCCTTCCAGCCTCTCGCCTCTGCCCCTCCTCGACCAAACTACCAAGCAAACGACCGACACACCACAACACCAAACGCACGGCCATGAGGGGACCAAAGGGTTACACTACAGCCTCTGTTGGGTCGTCCCCTGCGGACGCCAGAGCGGTCTTCTCTCCCAGTGGCCCCCGAAGCGACGCCGTCGGGTCAGACTGAGCGCTAGAATACCGGAAGCTCAAGCATCCCCCACATTGCCGCGTGCGGGAGCGACATGGGGGAGTCATCTAGCGGCGGCGGGCGAGTCAAGGCATCACAGCATCATGGCAGCGTGGACTGGTGGCATCCCTGTCGAGTCTTGGCTGCCAAGTTCGAAACCCGGTCTGCCTGGTGTCGTGCCTCCGTCTGAATGGATGGCGGCTCCCCTGTTTAGGTCCGTTCGGAAGACAGAGGGCGCACAATCGTCTGCCTCTTCTGTGCGCGCGCACAGAAGAAGGTTGGACCAATTCTCGACGCTGCCAAGACCATTGGTTAGGGTCTTGATGCGGCTGTTGCTGCATGTCTGCTTGGCTCGACGGCATGCCCGACTCGTGCTAGTGGAAGGTTTGTTCATGTTCCATCGCATCCAACGATGGATGTGCCATGATGATGGCACGCTTGTCGGATGGAGTCGGGGGCAGGCCGCCGCCATGGGCTGCTTTCTGTCAATCTCGTGTGGAACACGGATCAGCGTTCCATCACGTTTGTTTCTTCATCTTGGTCCACCTGGACCACCATTCCCCCCGCGGGGAACATAGCGCGATTCAGCTAAACCGGCGCAATGGAGACACGGGGTAGTGCCAGCTGGGGAAGAGGAGCTCTGGAGTTGCAGTCTGGGGGACAGGTTGGGGAAGGCTGGCTGAAAACCTATATCTACGAGATCCCCCTCGACCTTCCACAGTTTTTGGATGTCGGACAAGACGAAGCATCACTCTTCTCTTGATCATTGGTAGTGACTGGTCACTTCTTCCTCTTCTCATATCACTTATACCTCGCTTCCTCTCTCACCAACACAGCCAACATGTCGGCCGACGAGAAGACCCGCCAGGCCGAGATCGAGCATGCTCGCACCAACGAGTCCGGCATGTTCGACGATGGCGGCCCTGAGAAGCCTGTCCCCAAGGTTCTCAAGGTTGATCAGTTCGGTGCTCACGAGAAGACCGACCCCAAGGAAATCGCCCTCGTGAAGAAGCTCGACCGCTGGATCATGGTATGTTTCCTTTCCATAACTCGACTACTCGGCCATTTTATTGACCAAACTGTAGCCCATGCTCTGGTCTATGTACTGGCTTAACTACCTTGATCGTAACGCCATCGCGTTGGCGCGTCTTAACGATCTCGAGGAGGATCTCAACCTCTCCGGAACCGAGTACCAGACCTGCGTGTCCATCCTGTTCGTCGGTTACATCCTGGGCCAAATTCCCTCCAACATGTTCCTCACTCGAACGAGGCCCTCGCGCTACATGGTACGTTGCTGTTGAACTCCCCGAGTGAAACTCCGCTAACAGATCAGGGTATCATGATGATGCTCTGGGCCGTCGTGTCTGCCCTCACCGCGCTCGCCCACAACTACATTGGTCTCCTCCTCACGCGCTTCTTCCTCGGTCTGACTGAGGCTCCTTACTATCCTGGCGCCGTCTACATTCTGTCCATCTTCTACAACCGCAAGGAAGTCGCCACACGAATTGCCATTCTCTACACCGGAAACATTCTCGCCACCGCCTTCGCCGGCCTCATCGCCGCCGGTGTTTTCCACGGCATGGACAACGCTGGTGGCCTCGCTGGCTGGCAGTGGCTCTTCATCCTCCAGGGTGCTGTCACCTTTGTCATCGCTATCGTCGGTTACTTCGTCCTCCCCGACTTCCCTCTGACCACCAAGTGGCTCACCGAGGAGGAGCGCAACCTGGCCCACAACCGTATTGAGCTCGACACCGTTTCCAATGAGGGCCAGACCGGTCTTACCAAGGGTCTTAAGGAGGCTTGCCGCGACCCCATGGTCTGGATCTTCTGCGCCATGGCTCACATGCATCTCGCTGCCAACGGCTTCAAGGTATGCTTCGGATGATGCCAGCCTGACCATTCACGGGACCATCGTTAACATGAACAGAATTTCTTCCCCTCCGTCGTCAAGACCCTCGGCTTCGGCCAGACCATCACTCTTGTGCTCACCTGCCCTCCTTACCTGATCGCCGGTGCCGTTACCATCGCCGTTTCCTGGTCTTCTGGCCGTTTCAACGAGCGCACCTGGCACATCACCATCTCCAAAGCCGTCGCCACCGTCGGTTTCGTCGCTGCCGCCGCTGTCAACAGCGTCGGCGGCCGTTACGCTTCAATGGTCATTTTCACTATCGGTACGTCGTCCCATTCACATTAAACACATGTTTATGCAATACTAACGGGTTGATTCAGGCACCTACGGTGTCAACTCTCTCATTCTCGGATGGTGCGGCAGCACCTGTGGTCAGACCAAGGAGAAGAAGGCCGTCGCCATCGGCATGGTCACGACCATCATGAACATCAGTTTCATCTGGACCCCCTACCTGTGGCCCAAGAGCGACGAGCCCCGCTACCTCATTGCCATGATGAGCAGCGCCGCCTTCAGCATCGCCACCGCGGCCCTGGCTTGGCTCGCCAAGATTATCATGAAGCGCAGGAACAGGGCTCTGCGCGCGAGCGAGAACGAGACGAATGTTTTCTACGTGTACTAAATGTACACTTGAGAGACCTGGCTGGTCAAGGTGTCTCTGGATGAATATGAACTGGGTTTGTCGCCATGGAACGGTTTCACATGGTGGCGGAGTATTTGGTGCCCTGGTGTTTAACCGGGCTTGGATTTCTGCTATGGGCTAGTTGATGAATAACGACATGGTTATTTTTAACATCTTAACATACGTACTGTGACATTGGAACTGTTACTCAGCTTGAATATTTCACCTCGTGATAATTCTCCATATCCGGATGCAGTTTCACTTCCGAAAATACTAACAACATTGGAGCGTCGACATGAATCAACCAATCGTCTTCGTAACGGAGCCGTATCATGCATTCGATGGTATTGAGACTTGAATCAATTACTTCGCGTGAAGGTATAAGCCGCCTGAATTGAAGCCTGTCCCCGAGATTCAAAATATGTTTTACGTCTCCCTCCATCTCTACGAATGGGAATTAGAAGTCCTGCACGCCACACCATCTTGATGACCTGATATCATCATCAGTAGTGTCGTCCATGGAAATAGAGTCTTCCCTCGCCTTAAACCTCCACCATCTTTTAGAGTGTATTCCATCTTGCACTTCCCTCTTAGCATGGGGTTGACGTGGCTGGGCGAGGGCGCGGGTTTGTCAATGTCCTGGCCACTTTGAACCCGCAACTGGATCTTTCTCGAACTTCAAGCCACTCAAGACTTCCACTTCCTAACCAATGCTTTGAAGCCTTTCGGAAAAGCACGAAACACTATTGTCCATCTGTGTCTTCCTTTGCCAGTATGCATCACGTGACGCCAAGGCGAGCGCGATTTCACGTGTCATGCTTTGCATCTCTGATTGGCCCATTGACATGAGCTTGACCGAAAGAGCCAAGAAATGAGCCTCAAGCCATTCATCTTAACCGCGTCAACATCTGCGTGGCATTTTTCTCTGTTTCCATAAGACGCATCGCAAATGACTGTCTGAAGCGGATTCTTTCTTGCCAATCCCATCCTCTTTCGCATCTATTCGGACAGGACCAAGGTAGCTACAATTGCACCTTCAAAATGGCCATCCGAGGCAGCGCAAGCTGGCGATCAGCCAATATCTCCAACAAACTATGGAGCACTATCAACACCAATTACCATCTTGGCTTCACTTCTTTCGGAGGTCCTCCGGTACATTTCAAGATTGTTAGTTTCATCTCTTCTGGGTGTCTTGGTAGTCTACACTGAAGGTCTTGGAAGAGCGATTGCTAATCGACTCTGTTGGCATAGTTTCATGAGAAATTTGTTCTGAAGTTGAGATGGATCGACGAGCAAATTGTAAGTGCTAAGGCTCACTGGCCAAGTCAAAGTTGTGCTGAGAATTCCGCAGTACCAAGAGCTTTTCAGTGTATGTCAGGCCTTCTCCGGCCCTGGCAGCACCAAGATGCATTACTGTATCAATCTGATCCACGATGGTTTCCTTTCTGCTTTGCTGGGTTTCCTCATTTGGAGGTAGACAGTCTCATTCACGCCTCATATATCTGTGGGAAGAGACTGACCGAACTTCACAGCTTGCCTGGCGCTCTTGGAATGTACGGCCTTTCTGTCGGGATCTCTAACATTGGCGACTCCCTCCCTGGACCGGTCTACGCCCTACTCTCTGGTCTGAACGCTTCGACCGTGGGTATTATCGCAGTCGCGGCAGTTCAACTTTCGGAAAAAGCCATCACTGATCGCTTGACGCGCATAATTGTTCTTCTCGCAGGCGCGGCCGGCATCCTCTACAATGCGTTGTGGTACTTCCCGCTCCTCATGTTTGTGGCAGGCGTCGCGACAGTCATTCACGACTACAGATGGCTTCACGGCCCTGTCGAGGCCGTCATTAGCTTGATCAAGAATCCTCGGAGGAAGAGCCGCGCGCCAGAAACGGAGTCCGTCGAGCTGCCGCAAGCGCAACGAGCCGACGTAGAGAACACTGTCGCCACCAATGGTACGCCTGTTGAGGAGTCGCAAGATCAAAGGCCGGCGACAAGCCGCAACGACACGGAGACCCTTCCCATTACCGAAGACGAACGGTCAGAGACAGAAAGAGAACCTCGAATAGTTCCGGCGGAACGCACCCTCAACTTCTCCTGGACTTTTGGCCTCGCCATCATCATCTTCTTCCTTATCACCTTCACGGTTGTCATGGTCCTCCGGGGTGTTTTGCCCGCAAAGTCGCTGCTTTTCAGCTTCTTCGCAAACATGTACCTCGCTGGAACGATCATCTTTGGCGGAGGCCCTGTCGTGATTCCCCTTCTGAGAGAGTACGTTGTCGCAGAAGGTTGGGTCAGTCCTCGAGACTTCCTGATCGGCCTTGCCATCCAGCAAAGCTTCCCGGGTCCGAACTTTAACTTTGCAGTGTACCTCGGCGCCCTGACAGCGATCAATAGGGGGTATAACTCGGCGGCCGGTGCAGTTCTCGGGTTCATCGGCATATTTGCCCCTGGCCTCATCACAGTCCACGGCACGATGGGTATTTGGAGTGCGATACGTGGCCTTAGATGGGTCAAGTCACTGCTCAGGGGTGTCAACGCCGGTGCCGTCGGGCTGATATATACCGCCGTGTACAGGCTGTGGCAGATTGGCTACATTGACGAGGACTTCCAGCAGGGAACGAGCTTGGCGCAGGAACCGTGGTGGGTGGTCGTCACAGCGTCCAGCTTCGTGTTTGGCTACTCTTTTGGTGTGAACCCTCCTGCGGTCATTGTGCTGGGCGCTGTGTTGGGCCTCATTTGGTACGGTGTTGTCACGGCGTGATCGCTTCGTACTTCTATGCTGCTAAAGACTGAAGTGTAGCCTACGAATCTTTTCGCATCACGGTTGAACAGACCCCCGTTAGATTGGATTCCGTACCGCGTCACCGAAATAAAACAAAGGCGTACCGAGCTTATCGAGGACATCATGACTCCGTTGGGACTTTGGCTGAGAACAATTTCGCTTCGCCGCCAATCGTCAACTGAGAACCTGTTAATCAGGATCCCACGGCGATTCACTGCCGGTAGGATTGGATCCCCTGCACTTGTGACCAAGGAGAAACAAAGGGAACATTTCAACCCGCCAGAATGCGCGCCAAAACAATCGTCCTCGGATCTCCGAACAGCACCGCCGGGTGGTTCAACATGAGCGGTATGTGGCTTCCCATCGCATGCTACAGCGGCATGAGTCAACGCCGTGCCGCACCTGGCGAGACTCGCCATCAATTGTCGTATGGATTTCACGAAGAAGTAGCAGCAAGTCACGGGCGGATACCACAACTTTGGGTCGGACTGGCAGTCTGGCAGTCCGTCAACCCCATCCTGTGATGCATTGCGTGCTGCCTTTTGGGTATTGGGCTCTTCTATCTGATTGTGCTCATCGTAGAGCGCTGTGAGAAACGGATCTTGGCTTATTAGGAGTTCGCGCTGACGGAGGGACTTCAACTGCGACCTATATTTCGATGACGGTTGCCAATGTGGAAGCGACAGCAACCAGCGCTGAGAAAGGGGTTGCTTGCTCTGGGCTCCCTTGCGTCCACAGTCGCAGTCTCGTCAACCATGGGCCTGCCCTGGGGAGGAACCAGCATACCCCTGGGGCCTTCATACCCCCTCTCATTTCTCAACGATACATTTTACTACGGCTTGTCGGAGGAGATCGTCGCCAATCCTCACCGTCCGGCGGCGCCAGAATATGCGCACGATGCCCTCCCAGTGCCGGCGTTCCTCCGCAACAGCGCTCTCTATCTCCCCGCCGAAAATGTCACTGAACTTGATATACTGCTGGAAAAGAGCATTCAGAAGCACAACAACAAGAAGAGCTCCCGCGGTACTCAGCGCGGCCGCGTCCGATACACCAACAGCACCGTCGCCTTGGAGAACGCTCAGCAACAGCCCGATCTCGCCTTTCGCCTCGGCAAGAACGTCTTCGAGACGACAGCCACGGAAGGCATGGGCTTCAACGTCGACACGTTCTTCTCAGACCTCAACCTAACCCGCCTGGGCCTCTCTTCGCACCTTGCGCCGCGCGAACTCTTGGGGCCGACGTACTCTAACAACGTCAGCGTCGGGTGTTACGACGTTGCGCTGCAGTATCGCCGTCGCGACTGGGATATCCGGCCCGACCCGCTCGCGCTGCATCGCCGTGGCAGCTTCGCCGATTTCGACCGCCGGGCAAACGAGCCGCGCATGACACAGGCGGGGCTGGCGTCGGGGGCCAACGTTGGTGGGAAGGGCGAGATGGGAACGAGCTTCTACGTCCTATACACGGACGGCGGGACGAGGAACGTGGAAACGGCTGTGCAGGTCTTTTTCTTCCGGCCGGCGGCGCCGCGGGTGATTGAGTGTGCGTATGCCGTGTCTGAATTCTCGCAATTGGCTTTGGTGCGGGGGACTGAGAGGATGATCGAGGGCGCGCCGTTCATCATGGGCGGGCAATGCCTCGACTGGCTGTTTTGATATCCGCCTGCTGCGGCGGTCAACTACTTGCTGCGGCAGGAGGGCAGCGGGCTTGCAAGAACAAGGCTAGTTTGGCATCCGCGGATCAGCACGCTACTCGAGAGTGTGCTGGGTGAGGTCGCTCAGGGGTACTACAGCCTTTTGCGACAGCGGGTTGAGAGGGCGGATGTGAGGTTGACTGTCGATCAGCTGGCGGATGAGAGAGCGCTTTGGAAAAGGGGGGTCATAATGCTGCAGCCGGATTTGACTGAGCGGTTGAAGAACTTCTGTGTTTGGGTGCTGATGCTGCTGAGATATGTCCTACAGTTGCAGTCGATGAGAGTGCTTGTTCCCGGCTTCTTGGGATGGTTTAGGTGGACAAGAGCACTTGCATATGAAGAGGTCGAGGTGGCTAGGGAAAAAAGAGAGAAAGAAAGCAGTGGGGAACAAATGAGTTTCCTGAGCCTTCGACGGAGAAAGATGTCCTTGAGAAGTCTCTAGCGGAGAATGTCTAGGCACATGAAATAAAAAAAGCAGCCTCACCGAGATCCCACCGAGATCAGTCTTCGGTGAGTGCTGAGCAGCCAATGCACGCGCCCGTGCCCCTATCCACGATCGACGGTCCGTGATCGTTTCAAGGGGGCGATGCAGCACCCCTTCCAAGACCTACTCCAGTGTTTCAGCTGCGCTGACTGCTGAAATGGAGGAAGTAAAGTTAATCAAGGTAGGTACTTGACTTGTTTTTCGTCTCATGCCGTCAGATTCTCAAGCTGCCGCTGTCAACTCATCCTTAGTTGAACGACACACCGAATCACTGCACAATCGCCCATCATGAAGAGCCTCTTCACGCTCACCAGTGCTCTCCTCGTAGGGCTAGTATCACCAACAGACGCAATCTCAACAGCTCAGCAGGCCTTGAGCTTCGGTGCACTTGTCAACTCCTGTCCCTCAACCCCCCTCCTGACAGACACGACCTGCCAAAACTCATCGCAACCGCCATCACCACTTCCAACCCACCAACCACCTCGAAGAAACCAAACACAAGAGCCCCCCAAATGGAAAGGTGGCACCCAATGCATAGGGTCCTACTGCCTCTACTTCAACCGCGCCCACGGCCAAAACCGCGGCATCGTCCTCCTCACCACCGCCCCAGCTCTCGCCCACCTCAAACTCACCCTCGCCGCCAACCCGCCCCCGGCCCCCCTTGAGGAAACCCTCTTCAGCGCGATAGACATTCCCGGAAAGGGCATCGGCCTCGTCGCCAGATCCCCCATCCCAGCCGGAACGCCCCTCATCACCGCGGCCCCCGTCCTCCTGATCCACCGCGCCTTCTTCGAGCGGCCGCCCGCCGGCGCCGCGGCCCTCTACGATCAGATCCCGGCGCTGCTGCCGGCGGCGATGCGGCGCGCTCTGCTGCGCCAGATGGGCGGCTCGCTGCAGGGTATTGTCGCGACGAACGCCTTCCAGGTTGACGTCGGCGGGGAGGCCGGCCATGATCATCATTTTGGCGTGTTTCCTGAGATTTCGCGGTTGAATCACGACTGTAGTCCCAATGCGGCGGCGTGGACGGGGAAGGAGGATCTCGTGCATAGGGCTGTTGCTGTGAGGGATGTGCTGCCTGGGGAGGAGATTAGCATCTCTTACGTAGACGTCATGGCGTCGCGGGCTGATAGGAGGGCGAGGATGAAGGGGTCGTGGGGGTTTGACTGTGGGTGTCAGCGGTGCGCTGCTGGTGGTGGGAGTGATACGAGGGTTGAGGAGATCAAGGCGCTCGAGGTGAGGCTGGGAGATGTCGGGGCGAAGGTAAAGATGGGGGATATCGAGAGATACATCGGGTTGATGAAGGAGGAAGGGCTGGAGGGGAAGATGGCGGGGGCGTACACGACGGCGGCGCTGAATTACAGCCTTCTCGGTAAACAAGGGCTGGCTGTCAAGCACGCACGGTTGGCTGTTGAGTGCGGGTTGAGAGAGGAGGGCCCTGCTGGGGCCGATGTTGTGGCCATGAGGGAGTTGATGAGGGCTCCAAAAGAGCACTTCACCTGGAGGGGGCGGGTGCGCTAGACGAGAGTGAGAACCTGGTCTTGGTGACATGCTCATCATGCTGATTGTGCATGCAACATGCAATGCAGACAGATTATACTGCTTTCATATGGCCACTTTCCCCTACATCGTCGCGTTCCGGATGATGCCATTTTCCCGAATCAGCAATGGCGGCCCGCCCGGCGGTGACATGCCATTGCGGTACATCCACAGTCTTGAAAGGTCCTTGACCCTTACGACCCCCTTGCCCTTCCTCCGGTGCCTGCCAACCTGGTCTCCATGGACCTCCACCTGCTCCCCAACCTCGCCACTGCCAAACCCCATCTCACCCAGCCATGAGATCTCAAAGGCCTCCCGCGCGTTTTGGCCTGCCGTCCCCTCAGTGCCGACCTGCACCTCACTCTCCATAAACTCATTCTCCTCCGCACACCGCACCAGCTTGTTCGTCACAGGGTCCCGCTCCAACGGGAACATGCCATCGAGATAGTGCTGGCAGAACTGATGTCCGCCGCGCTCAGAAGCGCGAACGAACAAGCGGCCAATGAAGCGGGGCATCGTGCGATTCGCGGCGAGCGAAGTGCAGAAGTGCAGCACACCCCAGAGGGCGACGAAATCGGTCGTGTGGGCGTAGTGCTCGACGTGGCCGAGGGCGCGGTCCTGAGCGGCGGTCGAGGTACGGGTTGATGTCAGGGAGGAGACGTCCTTGCGGAGGCTGGGGGGAGCGTTCGAGCGCGGCGTAGAGACGCCGCTGGTGTCCATCTTGCCGTTGGTCTTGGTCTTGCCATTGGCGCCGGACTTTGTGGAGCGTCGGTCAAAAGAAGGGGTGTTCGTCAACGGGGAAATGGGGCTGCTGTCGGGTGTCGGTTGAGTAGTTTCCGTCGTGGTCATGGTCACGGCAGCGGTAGGGTCCTGTTGCGCAAGAGCCTGTGAGAAGACGTGGCGATGGGGGTTGTTAAAGTGGTTGGCGGCGTTGCCAAATGTGTAGACTTCGATCTTTGATAAAAGATCCTGAGGCAGTTCCTGCAAAAGCCAGTCGAGCACGAGCCCACCCTCAATGCCGCCTTGAGAGTGCAAGATGAAGACGACCTTCGAGTACTTCGGGTCGTACAGTTTCTCCTTGAGGATGCGATAGGCCATGCGCACGTCATAGGTGGCGTAGCCGAAGTTGCGCTGAATGAGGCACTCAAAGACGTCGAAGATGATCCCTGACGTCTGATTATGAATGCCGAGGATGGGGCGCTTGAAGGTCAGGGCCAGCCGGTTGAGGTTGTTCTTCATCCAGTGGTCGCTGTCACAGTTAGCCTTGGATCATATCCAGTCACGGATGAAGAAACATACCCAACAGCCACACCGTTGAGAAACACCCACTGCTCGTGCGCGTGCTCCGGACGAGCCTCTGCAAACTTCTTGTCAGAGTGATACTCGATGCCCGGGCCGTTGAGGAGCAGGCAGATGGCCCAGTTAAAGACCAGGAACGCGCCCCAGCACACGACGGCCATCCAAATCGGGAAGAAAAGAGCAGCAGGGAGTGAAAGAACGAAGAGCAACTGCAAGATGCAAAGGATGAAGTGCAGGACAATGCAAAAAATGTTTTGCGGCGTAACAGCCAACTCGTCGAGGTCGCCAGAGTCAGAGGGCGTCAGGGGCAGGATGATCCACGGCAGAGCCCACGAATAGTAGAAGAAGTAGTAAATGTCCCAGGTCATCAGCCTTGAGGGCAGGTCGGTGTAGGCGTAGTTGATGACGGTCTGGCCGCCGACCTGGGAGCCGAAGAACTTGGTCGAACCCATCCTCTCTCACATGCGCGTCGATCGTGCTTCTTCGTGGCGTTGGTGTCGCGTCCAGAGACCCGTCAGGATAGCGCTCGGGGAGAAGCGACCGAGAACCATTCTGAAAGACGTCGTTGGGAAATTCAAAGGGAAGGAAAGCACCTCAAATAGGTGCAGCGAGGAGAGTGTCCCATGAGGCTCGTCACGTATTTGGGGGGGGGGCAGGTTGGCCAGAGGATGTGACTGTCGTCAGCTGAGAGAAGCCAAGCTCAGGTGGCCCACCACCACCACCACAATGGCAATGGCTCGTAGGCAGGCGCAGGGAAGTCACGGCAGCAGCCTCAAGCCAAGCCACTTGGAGCAAGCCACCTTGTGTGCCTAAGACATGTGGCTAATGAGTCTGCTGCATTTGTTTGCCTTCCTCCAAACATGCGTACAATGCTCAATAGAATCAATTCCATTCATGACGAGGGCTATTCAAGTGCTGACATCACATTCCAGCTGCGAATGGCTTCTCCCAACATTGTCAGCCCTCGGGTGAGACGACTTGATGAGATCCCTTGGAGGATGCAGACGATGCGATGCACTGCGATGCTGATCGCGGGACACTGCGCCACAGCCGCTGCATGCCAACGGGTGAGCCTTCGCATCTCCGCCAATCGCTCCTCGTCACGCACCACCTTCCTTGTGATCGAGATTGCCACCAAGGGGGAGGAACCACGCAAGTATCACTCAACATCACCACCATCTGCCTCACCATCACCATCATTTCAGGACACCAGTTTCTGTCATGTTTTGTTTTGCTACAGCAATACGTACGAATGCAACGACGTCATGACGCGAAAGCAGAGTCAAGCCAACCAGTATCCACACGACCATGGGAATCAGCGATCACTATTCAATCTGGTGATGTTTCCACTCTGAGCATCAAATTGACGAACTCAGGGAACCACACTGAGCAGCACTGTGCCGCTGCTCCCAAAATCAACACTTGCAAAGGCACTCCCATCTGCTTGAAGGACAGAATCGACTGCGCAACGACCATGATCACTCCTCGCTGAAGCGAACCCTCTTGCTAGAGTCACTGCTATAGCCAGGCTCCTCAGGGTATCCGCGCTTGTTCGAGCTATCGTCAGCAGCATTTTCATCGACAGTAGCCAATACCGGAGCGAAGCCATTGGCAGCTGGAACTGCAAAGCCACCAGCAGCAGACACCCCAAAGCTATCACCAGGTGGGACTCCAAAGCCGCCAGCCGGAACTTGCATGCCATCGTCGGCCGGAGCTGCAAAGCCACCAGCTGGAACTGCAAAACCATCACCAGCTGCCACTCCAAAGCCACCAGCCAGAGCTGCAGAGCCATCGCCAGCCAAAACTGCAGAGCCAGCACTAGGTGGAACTCCCATACCATCGCCGACAGGGCCTATAATGCCAGGATTGACAGTGTTGTTCGCGGCGATAAGCCGACCAGCAGGGCCTCTAAGCTGCAACTCAAAGTGAGCAGCTCCCTGGGTGCATCCCATACCAACGCGGCAGAGGGGTAAGTCCTGCAGCCTCGGCAGGTTCTGCAGAAGATCCGCGAGGGAAGGCGGGTGTGGACCAGACTGGGCCATGTTGAGCATATCGTTGCAGCGCTGGATGATGATGGCCACGAACTGGTCGCGCTGGCAGAGGGCTTGCTGGTGCTGCACGAACTCGTTAAAGAGCACGATTCTGTCTTCGAACATGTTCTGCTGCATCTGCACTGCGGTCGGGTCGTCGTAGCGCTTCTGCGGCATCGCTGCGCCGTGGTGGGGCCGGTTCGACATGCTTCCAGTGGGTATGGGACCGTTGAGAGGGGGAGCAGGACCGAACGTTTGCATGCTCTGAGGCTGACCTCCTTGTCCCGGGGGGCTTAGTCTCTCGTTCGCCGCCAGCAGTCTTAGAATCCCGCGTTCGCGGTCGAGTAGATCACGGTAACGGTCCAAGATTGTCTTGGGGAGGAGGCTTCCCACATTGAGAGACTGGAGGACCGCAGCGGTGCGGGTCGTGCGGTCCGCGTCCGAGGCGCTATCGAAGGGACGCCTCAAGACGGGGTTGGAAATCTCAAAGGCTGCCATTTGTCCCCTGTGAAAACTCTCACGGGACTTCACGACCGACCGCTGTCTCAGCTCGACCATGTCAAGTTGGCGGCGCCGAGTCATGGTCACCAATGTCAGCACATTGTTCTCCATGCCGTTGACGGTGGAGTTGCTGTCCACGGGCCATCCTGCGCTCGAAAGGAGAAAGGCGATTTCCTGTCGACGGGCGAAGACACGATTGTTGATGATGCTCTGCTTGCGAGCATCCGCGAGTTGGTCGAGGTGGACGCGCGCGTCGTTGCGGCGGTAGAGCTTCTCCTGGTCCAAGGCGTTTTCGAGCTGCATGATTCTGGCTCGAAGAGCGTACTCGGTCTCCGCCTGCTGCTCTTTGGTCCGACCGGAGCTGTCAAGCTGAGTGCTCTGCGGAGCGGGACCAGCATCAGCAGGTCGGGGGTCTCCGTTGCTCACGACAGCCAGCGCCGGGCGAAGAGCATGCTCAACATCCCACATGTGCTGGTGCGCAAGCCTGCCCCAGAGCAGCGCCTCGGCCAGCTTGGTCTTGCGCAGAAGTTTTCCGAGTCGCTCATACCAGAAAGCCCATCGTCCGGCGGAGAAGCCGAGCTCGCCTTTCCAGCGCTCGCCGACGTGGAGCCTGTTCATGACGGGGCTGGTAGCGTAGTGCACGGGGGCCACGATTTGCATGAAGACGGCGTTCCCCGCGAGCAGCAGGAAGCGACTGGCGCCGACGATCTCCTAGTCCGTCGTGCGGCGGGCTTCCAAGGTGCGCATCAGAATGTGGATGGCAACGTCACAGCGATTGATCGTGCCGTTCATGGCGA
Source organism: Verticillium nubilum (assembly GCA_002851675.1). NCBI lineage: Eukaryota > Fungi > Ascomycota > Sordariomycetes > Glomerellales > Plectosphaerellaceae > Verticillium > Verticillium nubilum. Next base: position 269,240 of record NMXI01000029.1, read on the forward strand.
GCATGCCTGCGAAGGAGCAGATGTTGATGAAGCCGTGCTGTGCGTTGGGCTCGTCGGCCTCAACGAGGAGCTGGCGCTCTATTTGGGGTCAGGGACTGGTTGCGAAGCGCGAATTATGAGGCAAGCATGTGAAGCACTAACCATACAAGTTGACCGCCAGGATACCGGACAAGTCGATCAGCTCCATATCTGATCCAAGCATCTCCTGAACGGGATTCTGTTTGAGAGCAGAGAGTGTCAGTCTCATTCGCACGAACAATTATACGAAGGGCTCTCACATTGCCACCGGTGTGAAGCTCGACGAGGCGAGGGGTCCGAAGCTCTTTCATAATCTCCGCAAGTCGGTGATGAACCCCATCATCATAGGTCAGATTCGACGAAGCAGCCAGCTCAATGATGAGCCTGGAGGTCAGCTTCTCATATGTGACGTCAGGCATGCACTTAATGATGGCCCAAGCACAGGCGAGGCGGTCAAGGTATTCCAGGCCCACGGCCCTGCAGATGATGTCGGTGACCTTGATGCAAAAATTCTTCCTCTCTTCAGGCAGAGAGTCGACAAAGTCAGGGGCATTCCATTTCATGTCCTTGCGAGGGAACCTCATGTGGTCGGAGGAGTCATCCTCAGGGGTCGACTGGCGGTCACCTTCCATGTTGCCGGGGGTAGCCATTTCGGAAGGTGCGGTGCTGGGTCATAATCTTGCACTAGAATACAACATTAGTCACCTTTAACAGATAGTAGAAGCCTTGCTAAGAGCTCAGGAATAATTGCCTACCCAAGTGTGCCGTCTGCCAGAGATGCGGCTGGCCGTCGGGGGCGGCGTGAAGCAAGTACACGGCTTCAGGAGGTCTTCGCCCGAAACTTAAACTACTGGAATGAGCTTCGTTGACAATCATGGGTTTCACCATGCGCACTGCTTTGATGCTTACCTTATGCGCAAGGGGGTTGAGGTTGTCGAAGAGGGAATATGCGTTGCGGACAGTTTCCCTGGTCGGCGTGGCGATCCTTGTGCGGTTGGTGTGTGGTTGAGGGAAACCAGGCCGACAGATGTACTCAGGCAGCGGTTATGAGATTTTTGAGGCCTCCATTTACGCCAGAGTCGGTCTGGGTGGACTTTAGCAGGACCTCATTGGGAAGGTGCGCCAGGCTGACGCGTCGCGGTCAATGTTGTCAACACTGGCTTTAGCAACTTTACACAATCCACACAACCAGACTCTACAGAGTCTGCCACAGCATTAGATGACTCAACTCACATGGCGCGGTAAGAATATGAAGTAGTCGTCCAGTTGACGTTGACGCAACTTGCAGACACTTCCACAATCTACACAAAACCGACTTGAGTCCAGACGCTCATCGCCCCAGCCAGTATCTTTCAAGCGGGATGTCAATAGTTGTCAAAACTCCATATTCTCTCAGAAGGATGTAAATAAACCCATGTCATCAGTGCTCGTCTAATACTTGTGCCAAAAGCCAGGGGATCACTTTCGAGTTCAGTCAGTTGATCGTTGTCTGCGAGCCCCTTTCGTGACAGCCTCAGGTTCTTGGACGAAGGCATGATGCACCATCTCTTGTCAAGTACACTATCAACCGCATGCAGTCTTTCATTGGAGCAGATGAAACGACTTGATTGGAAGACATGCTGCTGCAACCCCTACCTATTATATGCACCCATAATATAAATTGCGCTGTCCGCTGTCTCCGAGCAAAACTCCTAAGTTCATGCCACCTTGACCCATCCCCATCATCCATTCGACAACGCAAGGTCCGGAGGAAACATGCACTGGTTCATATATGTCTCACTGCTGGCATCCATCGCCAACAGAGTGAACCTCGACATCGCCCCATCACGTCCCATCGCATAGTCGTCCACCTGCCTCATGAAGAACATGGTGCCGGGCTTGACCACCTTCTTTGGCGCCAGCGCCATGAAGGATCTCTGGAACACGCTGACATGGAGGACGGCCAGGTGCTCCTTCGCCCAGTCATACGCACTCAGCGGCATCCCACAGCTCACCATGGCCACCAGCATCGCCGACATCTCCCACGGCGCATCCTTCAGCCTGTAGAGAACAGCCGCCTTACCCGTCATTGCCTCCGCATTAGTCCGTGACCCCTCGCTCCAATCGATCCAGCTGACCGTCCGGAGGAGCGCCTCCAGGACAAGTCGTCTCTGCATTGTTTCACTCACGCCCCCATTGTCGTCTTCCGAGTCCGAGTCCTCTCTGTCTTCCTTCTCCTGCAGCCGCGCAATTTCGTGCATCAGCTCCGCCTGCGAGGTCAACCAGGAGACCTTGCTGGCGAAGATGGAGATGACGATCAAGTGTGTCATGCTCACGGCCATGGCCATTGGTGCGCCATCAGACGTCGGATCCGGGGCATGCTTCAGAAGTTCGAGAGCCTGCCTCTTCGCGACAGACGTCGGCGCCGGCTGCGGCTGCAGACTCAAGAGCTCGACGACGCTCCGCTCGGGCGATCTCTGCACGGGTCCATTGAAGAGCTTGGCCAAGTCACCGAGACAGATGGGCTCAGGCACACCACAGCTCAGCGTACCCACCGCACCATCGAGAGGGCTGTCCGAGTCCATGAGGAACGGCGCGATGCCGACGTCGTGGTCGCGGAGCTGGTGGCAGCAGTCGATGAAGAGCTCCGAGAAGGTCATCTTGCGCGCCGTCTTGGGGACCCTGTAGAACTGGTACTGCGGCATGGTAGCCAGGATAAAGTCGCGGCCCTTGGACGTCTGGCGGGTGCTGATGAGATGCATGCCGAGGTCGCGCGCGCGAGGCACCTTGGGTGAGACCTTGCCGCTGTTGGAGCGCGTCGCTTCGCCGAGGCCAAAGTATGCGCTGAAGAAGGACCATTTGCCCGTGCCGAGGCGGTGCCACATGTCGCTGTCGTCGTCGAGGCAGTAGGTGTCCCATGCCTGCGCGAGGGTGCCAAGACTTCCGACCAAGGTGAGAGCTTTGTCCATGGAAGGGCGAGGACGTGAAGGGCTGATGCCCTTGGGATCGCTCCCGGGAACAGGCTCGCACCTCGCAAACTGGACCGTGTCGGATAGGATGACCTCTTGAAGAGGCCACAGTCGCGAAAGGACGCCGTCGTCCATGTACTCTCCTACATGACTCTGCTCGATGTGCTGCCGCAGCTTTCCGCGGCCGTCCATCTCATCATCCGTAAAGTCAATGTCTGACGACTGGTCGTCCGGCCTCCTGCCGAATCTGGTCTTCCCCAAGAACGCATGAGATGGGCCCGCGGCCTTGGCGCAGCAGTCGCGGAAGCTCGCGCTCTCCCTGATAACAAGGCTCTTCTGCGCGGCACGGAACACTGCGGGGATGTGCTGCGTGACGGCGACGCGGGCATCGGCATCGCGTTGGTCTACGCAAAGCACATCCATCCAGAACCAGGAGTCGCCCAGCAAGGCGGGTAGTTGCGTCTGCATGAAGATGGCCTTCTCTGGTGAGACAATAATCTCATCTTCGACGCCGTCTACCTTCGCCCAGTCGGCATCGGGGCCCCAGACATGTGAGATGGCGATGAATGGCTCCGACAGAAGGCGTTTCTTCCGTACGATCTGGCCGGATTCGAACCGGCAGAAGATCAACTCGAGGGGCGCCGTAGCAGCCACAGTCACAGTCACCTTGGATTCCTCCTGTGTCGTCGCGGGAGGTTGAGATGATGCGTCGGTCGCAATCTGAGACTCCTTTCGATCACTTTGAACTGTTGGTTTAACAGGCGCCGCTTGTGGCTGCTGAAGCCGAGCGGGAAGGTTAACATTCGCGCGACTATTCCCGCTTCCGTCGGTTTCTTTGCTAAAGCATGACCCCATGGCGCTGGGACGGGCCGCAGATTGGCGTTGGTTCGCAAATAGTGCAAAGCGAGTCGTGAAAAACGCACCCAAATAAAGAACAAAGAATGACTGGCTGGGTAGGTCAAATCATCCCTTTGCGCATTTCTTCCAGGCAGGCGCAGAGGGCTTCTCATGGATTATGTACAAAACCTCGCAACGTCTTGAAGCTATCTTCAGCTGCGGCTGAGACGCGAAGTTTCGGGACAGGTGGTCGGTCCTACTTGGGCTTAGCGCCTGCCCGTTGGAATTGATATTGAAATGTTCCTTGAGCATATTGCTTCACGTGATGGTCAGGAGATCGAAGTTGAGGAAATGTCAGTAGAAGAGCAGAAGAGCCGGCCGCTTGATCAAGCAAGCGGTCTTCTGACTGGAGCCTCAATGGGGAGTATCGAGCAGATAATCGGGGGTGTATTCCAAGCTACCCTTAAAGATGTTGAGGGAGTGTCGGCAATAGTGTCGAGTTGAGTTTCTTGTTTGACACGCACGTCATGAGATTTACTCTAGTAAGATCGGCAGCTATGATGCATGCTCTCCTGGCGCGGTTTGGTTCTCTGATCGCGTATTTCTGTGACCCCCTCTTGCGTGAGCAAGCTAGGTGACTTCACGATAAATATCTGCCTTATCATAGGCATGGTTTCAAAATGCAAGAAGGCTTCATATAACATAGCGTTCGCCTTACTTGTGAATTTGGCGGAAAGGTACGGTCGCCCGGCCTTCAGGCAGAAAGACGGGGATCCCTCCAACCTCATAGTCGCTTGCATTTGCCTCATTTGTTGCCTCGAAGCAACTTTCAGATCCTCGTAGTAATTCGCATTTTCTGTTCTCAATATTGAAGCCCAGGGAGTTGACGTTGTTGCGGAAAACATCAGTATGTGTGCGGTTGATTCAGTTTTGAACTACCTTACGATCTTAAGCAGGATCAGTCATGTCCCATCACCTTGAAGCGCCTGGAGCTTCCTCAGCAGGACCTTCCCCCACCTGTGTAGCTGATGATACACACGCGTCCTTGTATCGTCCACCTTGTGTCGCAATGCCATGTTCCATGTCCGCTTCTCCGCCAAGGCCTTCAGTAGCTTCTTGCCAAGCTCCACCAGAGCTCTCACTTCCTCGTCGGAGAATCCTCCTCCCTTGAGGCTCTCAGAGTATCTCCCGGGATCCATGACATCTCCATGAACGAAAGTAAGTCTAATTTGTTCAGCCGCCGTTCGGGAGAAATGGTCAGAGACCCATCTCCTCGTACCGATTCTCCGTTCCTGCGTCCACTCAACAAGCGCCTGTATATCAGCGCCTGCGCCAAGCAGTGCGAGAAGAACCTCTCCGATTTCTCTGCGTTCTTCGAATGTGGTCGTGGAGGACTGACGCGCTACGTGCAGTGCAGTCTGCCAGGCCGTCCTACCGTCGAAATATTGATTGGGGTCTGCCCCGTGGTCAAGGAAGAGTCGCACTGCTCGGGCTGGACGTCTGCCTCGCAAAAGCCACCAAAACGGATCAGTGCCACAGGCAATATTCAATAACGGCCGTCCAGGTACCAAGAGCGCTCTCGTTCCTTGCTGCAGCACCTTTGCTTGTACGTAGAAAAACAGATCCTGTTGAACAGCCAAGGAAAGGAAGGTCAAGCATTGCGTATCGACCTTGCCACTTTGAACGTAGTGAAAGTCAACCGGAAAATAATTCGTCCAATATTCCGTTCGTTCCGCATTGTCCCAGACACTACGCAACCAACCGAGCTGGCTTTGATGGTCCACTGTTCGGTCCATCTCATCCAACAGCAACTCCGTCTGCTCGGGATTCATTTGCTCGGCATCCCGAGCGATCTGCATGGAGAACTCGATATATGGCCAAACGCTGGTGCCAGCTGGTCCAGCCTCATCCCGAAAGTGCGCTGTTGGATTTTCCATGGACAGGGCTTTTATGAAGCAGACCATGCACTTCAGCATATTGAGTTCGATATTCGCATCGTCCCCTTGAATTGGGGGCTGGAAAATTTGGGCAGTTTCTGCGGTGTCGAGGTAGACTGCGACGTCTTTGTGCAAGAAGTGAAGCTCCATGTCCACGACAGCCTCGTAGCCTGTCGCTGTAGGATTTCTCCTAAACTTCCTGAACTCCAGCAAGCCAGCACAGGATTGTCTCACCATATTCATGGCAAAATCAATCCTGGAAATAGTTTGGGTCTCCGTGAGCGGTAAAACTGGACGCTTGACTGTGACATCTACGTCTTCCTCGAAGAATGAGCACAACACTGCTGTGATCGGATGCCGGACTACGCTGTGTTCCAGCCAAGGCAACAACTTCCAAGGAAGAGTATACCCGTATTTCAATGTCTGGATGAGACGCAAGCCGAGTGCTCTGTGTCTTTCGGGAATTCTCCTCCGTAGCATGTGGTCGAAGATGACGTCGAGTTCTCTGTTGCCGCCGGGGATGTCTGTGACCACTTTTAACAGCCTTGAGACATCCATCGCCCACCCAATCTCCTCTATCTGGGTTCCCACAGCGAGATGGACCCAAAGAAAGATGCCTTCAGATCTTTCGACAACAAGTTTGATGAGTTCTGATTGTTGTTCCTCGGTAGTGATCGTGAGAAGCCGCGGTACAGCCTTAATTTTGTCGGACACGAAAGTTCGACGGTCCTCTTCGGTCAACTCGTGTAAGCGGAGCTTTGTAGAGCCCCTAAACGCCATTTCGAATGCAGCTTCCGGTCTGCTTGAGACGATCACCTTAATGTTCGGAGATTCGCTAGCTCGACGCAGCATTTCAGCCGCCTCGATTTGCTTGCTGCTCGGTGCCTCATATTCATCCAGCCCGTCGATGATGAGCCCAACAGCTACAGGCAGCGTTCTTGCGTTTGACAGTTTATCAAATGCTTGTGCCATGTCCAAAAATGTCGGGAAATCATCATCCCATCGTCTGCCACGCACCATGTGGCCAGGAAAGAAGGTCTCGACAAGAATCGGATGCTGTTCGATGAGCTCGAACAATATCGCGCGGTAAAGGCCTGCCAGCGACTTCAAACGGTTGTCGCCAGCAGCGTCAGAGTTCCAGAAATAAAAGGAGGCCATGCCCAGAGGGCGCTCTCCAGCCCATGCCTGGAACGCCTCTCTGGTTCTCGCGTCGTCGTTGAGGAAGCGCATGAGAGAGCTCTTGCCCGTGCCGGCTCGACCGCTCACCCAGTACGGCCCGGTCCCTGCTACCATCCATTCCATCATCGTCATGTTAGACTCGGGGGTTTTCTTCTGGCCCGTAAAGATCCATTCAAACGTCTTCTCATGTGCAGTTGTGATGGCGTCATGGCGTCGTGGCATCGCTCCATACCACAGTCGATTCTTGAGGTCCTTTATCTTCTCTTTCTTCCATGCGAGATCGATGGTCTCCGTCGCAGCTGAGCGGATCGGAGTCGCCATGGGATCCCATTTGCGAAGTTCGGCCATGACCTCCAAATGCCTTTGTTCCCCAGCGACAGCCAGGGAATCCACCTTCGTCACCACTGCCGCCAACCCTTGCAACACAGTCAGAGTAAGCGCTTTTAGATCGTCATCGAGCTTTCGAAACCCTTCTTTGTTCTGGAGATCGACGAAACTGACTTTCCGCAGCATCGATACGAGGAGCTCAGACTGGAGTTCGTTACGGAGCGCGCCGAGTCTTCTCATCTGCGCATCGGCATCCATGCGCATGCCGCGCCAGAGCACGACTATCACATCGTGATATCTTCTCCAGCCTTCCACACCTGGCTTGAGGGTGGACTTCGCAAGACGAGTCGACAGCTCTTCGCCAAACTCATGAATTTCCGTCGCGATATCTCTGATCCTAGCCTTTGCCATCATAAGCATGATGTGGTTATCAAGACATCGAGACTGCATCCTTACCGCTTCATCAAGCTCGGTTTCGGAGTCCTGCAACAATCTGACTCTGTCGCAGTGGGCTCTGAGGCTGTCGGCTTGCCGCCTGCAGTCCGCCGTGGATATGCTCATGCCGCTTTTCCGGACCTCTGAGGAGTCGGTCCAGAGTTGGATCGCGAAGCCGATGGTGCTGAGGATGCTTGCTGCGAGGGCGAACTCTGCCATTTCTGTGGCGCGCAAGATCTTGGAGCCTTGGAAGAATGTGTCCCAGGAGGTGTGAAGCTGAGTGAGATGCAATGAGGAAGCCTTGTTGGGCACCGCAGCGATGGCGAGTTCCTCGGTGCTCGCCTTCAGCCACAGCTGATGTCCGCATATGCACGGTGTCGTTAACGTGAATGGCCGTGTGATCTTGGCGACATGGCATGCCAGACCTTGACCCAATTAGGTACTGGTAGGGAGGACAGGTCAATACGAGACTGAAACAGCGTTGTCATAGGGAATTGGGTGGATTTGAGTCCCAGCTTCATCCAACACTTGACACTGGTGGAAACGCAGTTCAAAATTTTACAACTTTTTTTGGTCCTGTCGCCAGCAGGGTTTTCCATCTTTTCGCTCAGATAGACATGCCTGTTACGACATAAAACTTGCTGCCAATTTTTTTGGCTGTGATTTGCTTCCCTGACAGCACTTCCCTGCGTGTGCTTCTTCTCGGTTGCCCAGTGAGGGCGAAAGACCGCTTCAATATCAATGTAAAGAAAAGTAGGAGAAACTCCTTCCTCTTTGGGTATCAAAATTCGAGACCAATTGGAATAATATCCGGACAACGGAGGAAGAAACGTTGTCGTGTCGTCAACCCAGAACTGTTGAAATTCCAAACAAAAAAACGCCTGTAATCGCCTCCGCTGTGCCCCTCTGGACCTTCAGCCAGCGGCATCCATGCAACCAAACTCTAATAAGTGTATGGGGTATAACCCTGGTCGTACATCGTTCTCATCATTCAAATCAACGCTTGCTCTTCGTCAATCCATTGTCGCTCAATCTGCTTCAAGGGCATCATCGGTACTCTGCGGGCGTCTCGTCGCAGTTGTCCCAATCCATAAACGTGTTCCAGTCGTCGCCAAGACCAGCGCTCGGCGTGCCAACAGTGCTTCGCTGGTGGTCGAAGCTTGGGTAACCGACATTCTGCGGTGTCGCGCCGTAGTAGTCTTGTGAAGACATGAAATGCTTAGCAACATCGGTTTGCTGCTCTTGCTTGAGGAAGGTAGGATCGTTAGGGTAGTAGGATGTGGCCGAGTCACCCGCCATGAATAGATGAGCCAAAGGATCGTTCATGTCCAAGCCAGGTCCCGCCAACATTTTAGCGTCGAGTGGCAGTTCAGAGGTGAAGGAGGAGTCGTTGTACAGCAATGGATCAGTAGAAGGCATTTGCTGGACAAAAGGATTGGGGTTCGGGCGTGTGTGGGACATGTGATCGTGAGCGCCTGGTGATATGGCAGGAGAGCGAACCTGTTCCTGCTTAACATCACCAGGTGACATAGCGGAAGGTGTCGGCGCTTGGTAAGGGCTGGGCTGGTGATAGTCAACAGACCCAAAGCTCGGCGACATGCTGGCGGCAGGACTCAGAGGCTGCTGAGTGCTCTGCCCCACGAGGGGTCCATAATAGGCAGAATCATTGGGATTCGAGAGTCTTTGGTTCATGGCCTGAGCTTGTTTGCCGACATCGGGGAAGGACTCGGCGAACATCTTGTTGATGGGGTTCTGCAGCCAGTCCTCATTTCGGAGGCCGGCCACCATGCTGGCCATGGCAACGCGATTGGCCAAAAAAGCGTTGACGCGGTAGTTCATCTCAGGCGAACCGGTCTGCAGGTGAGCGGCGAGCATTCGGTAGGATCGCGGCATGTCGTCTTCCTCCTCCTCGTACATCTCTTCTGCCTGAACGATACGCTCCGTAATCTTGAATCCCTTGCCGGTTCGCTTCTTATGGATGTCGCTGGCCATTTGAGCCGACTTGACGCGGGCTTCGAGACTGCGGTCTGCTCGCCTTGAAGCGGCGATGTAGGCACGCTCTTGGTTTTCTTCGTGAGATCGCTCAGTCTAGAACATGTTAGTCGCAGGTCGGCACATGATGGAAGCATGGGTGGTGTAAACAGAATGTGGCAAACGAGTGGTGAGGTCAGCCACAACGGATACTCGGTAAGAGTGAGAGTTGTGCATCCATCACATTGCTCGTATCGCGAAGAAAGCTGCTGAATTAAAGAGTTTGAGTTTGTACCTTTCGCTGGGAAGACTTCTCGGGAGGGGGCATGGTGGCAGGCGTGCTGCTAGCGTCAAGAGATCTCTTGGGCATCGTAGGCGATCGGTGACGTGGTGTGTAGATTCTGTCGGGAGTTATGGCTTTCTTGTAATCGTAATCGATCAACGTCGGGTCGGGACTCGGCACGATAACTCTTCAAGTGTGGATTGGTGGCACGCCGAGGAAGACCCGTGTGTGAGTTCAATAGAGTATGCCAGGAGCTTTATTGTACTGTGTTTTGTATTATCCGCTCCTGTTGTTTGCTCTTGAGCTGGTACTCAAGATGTTGGTGATGACGCGAGGGGTTGAATGTGGCAGAAGAAGAAGGTTAAGAGCGGAGTGTAGAAGGCGGCGGAGTCTGGGGGTCTGGGCCCTGTGTCGGTATAAATGGAAGAGGCGAGGGCAGACAGGGTTCAGTTGGAAAAGAACTACGGGGTTATCGCCGTTCGCGAGAAAGAAGGGGAAATTCGAATTCGCCGACGTTTTCGATGCTGGCGGGGGGCGATCTTGTAGAGTTCAGTGTGCATCGAGGTTCCTTGGGACGATCGATCTCGATCAGAGCCATGAGTGAGATGGGGTGGGCAGGTGCTGGGATGTTTCGCTAGTGTGTCTTGCCCGGGCCAGGTACTCCGCCGCACCACCCAGGCCCAGCCTGCACCAGCCCTGCAGGCGTCGGTGCACCAGAAAGGAGCCAGAGGGTACCCAGCAGATTGTCTAAGGGTCCCTGCACCCCCTCCCCCTTCTGCCGTTTGGGAGCTCCCCCCCCCCATCCCCCCCATCCGTCCAGTACGTTTCTCTGAACTAAAGGGTACCTTGAGGTACCTAAGGTAAGGAGAGGTAGATCCACAGAGTGCACGGTAAATGGAAAGCTTCACCCATTTCCATGATTCCCCGCTTCCGGCGGCGGCAACTACCCACACCTTACCTTCCACCTCGTTGCTCTGTCGCCCGGTTAGCCCCCCTGCTCCCCTCCCCGACCCCCCACCGTCTGAAATCTGGAGGGAGGGAAGAAAGCTGGAGCGGGCGCTGCAGCCCACTCGCACTCGCACTCAACACTACCCCTCCTTATTAGGGCCTCCAGTAACCTTCCACCGTCCAACCCCAGGCTTCGTCCCAGGCAGCCAAACCACCACCATCACCACCACATCACCGCCACATCACCATCCCTAACCTGTACAATGCCGTCCAAGCGGCGGAGACGGGAAGCAAAGTTGACTTTTGACTTTGCCTACCGAATTCTGGCTCCCGTCTCAATCACTTGCGCGGAAAGCATGTTCTCCAGCCTTCCCGTGGCGAAAGAGGACCAAAGCTCGGATCCGAAGCCACCTTCAATCGTTATTCTGACCGTCGAAACCTTCCGTATCTTGACCCCCCCTCTCCTTCCCCTCACTTCTTCACAGCATGAGATCCCAACTTGACGACGACCCGACTACTAAACCTCTGGCTACGACACAATCATCAGTGAAGGGAATCCCAATCAAGGCAGACGAGACCTGGTAGTATTCTGTGCAACGCACAGGCCGTCAGCGACCGTCAATTCTCAATCATTCCACAGTCATGTCTTCTCTCCATTTATTTGGCTGGCCCGACGTTCTTCGGAAGACATCCACTTCACCCACGTTGCCAGGATCAACGGCACAAGCAAGCAGGCACAGAAACGTACGAGCTACAGACAAGAGAAAAGACCCCCAGTCTGGGATGTTGTAGCACATACCGTCTCGCCACCCTGGCAAGCTTGGCCACCGGGCCCAACCCCAGGCAATCACAATCACAAGCACCAGGACCACAGGCCGGGCAGTTTTCGCCGTACCTCGATCGACCTCACTCGTCCCTTACCAAGCAACAAAGCTTCGGCAAGCCAATCGCAGAGCATTCTCCCGTCTCTCGATCCAACCTAATCACCCGTTCGGGACAGCAAGACCCCGCTCCAGCGCACTGAAGGAGAGGGCACAGCACAACACACGCATCCATTCGGCCTGTTTCCTGGTCCGCATGCCGATGGCTTTGGTGGACCCAATAGCACTGGGCGGCCCGGTGATATGCAAGTCGATTAGATGTTATCACCGCTCAGTTGCCGCCGGCCGAGAGCACAGTCAGGTAGTCGGGTACCCAACCCTCCGACGTCCTGGGTAAGGGTAAAATGCTCAATGTCCAGGTGTCTTCGGGATTCAAAAAAAAAAAATTGGCCGCTCGTGTTGCTGCCGCAGCTCATGGTGTGATCTTGTTACCAGAACGCGAGCGTCCGACCGTCGAAAACTCGAACAGTGCAAGTAGTCGTTCCCCTCAAACATCATACGGGAACAGATGCAGTCGTCGTAAAAAGAAAAAAACGTGTGGCCCCGCCGAGGGTGAAAGCCAGCCTGGGAAAGTGGGTGGATGAAGGGTCACCCATCGGCGAAGTGGCTGCTATCGTCGCGATTCACAGGGATCCCGCGCCCCTCCGTCACATCGGCGCCGCCAAAAAGAAATCTCTAGAAGACTGGAGCACGACATGGGTCTACCTAGCATGCAGTTAGCCAGCAGCAGGGGTCAGGTTTTCCGAGCTATCACGGCGCTTCACATCGCTGCGCGGTAATGCGCAAGCAGACGGCGATTCTCAAGGGAACCATCGGCCGAGTCTCGTTGAATTCAGCGTTTGTCGAAGACAGACATCATTTCCATCTAGGACAGACGTCACAATTCTGCAGCAACGCGCGTGCCCTAATCTCTCCTGACTTGACATCACATTAGCTCGGGTCTAGAGGACAGCAAGATCGCGACAATACCTCGTGCATTTGACTGTGGATCGATGCTTGACACCTTCAGACCTACCTCACTGTACTCACTTGAGGGAGGAGGACGATGGCCTGGGACGGAGCAGAAGCCCCGGGCAAGTTTGTTGTTTCCTGTTGGTGTCCTGAGAGTACACCCAGCCTAGGCACGAGCTACCGAGCGCCGCTGGAATTGTGACACTGTCAAAGGGAGACCGGGCAGTACTTGGTACATGTTCAGCCGCTCAAGCAGTCAAGACGGCAGTCAGAAGCAACAAGTCGAAAGACTCGTGGTAGATCGGCTTGCAGGCTGGGTCAGTCGGCAGATAAATCGCTTGCCATCATCGTCGCTCGGTCTAGATTGTCGGCAGTGTCCTCACTTGCTGGCCCCAATGACGGGTTTCCCAAGCGATGCGTCAGAGGCACGCCAGAGTACAGGCCCGAGTCCTGTGAATCCCAATCGCATCTGCAAACTACTCGTCTAGGTGGAGTGGGGATCGTTCGATGTGGCGAGTCGGCTGTCAGCCTGTCAATCGCTCTCCAATATCCATGGTCGTTGATGGCATTCAACAAAACCCCCTGGTCCGAACGACGTGCAACCAACGTCACAAGTCCACCACAATGGGCATCAGCCTGAACGCCGATCCCTTGCTCTGCACCTTGCACCAGCCGGACCACATATTCCCGATGAGCTGGGGCAGATCTCAGATAGTCGATGCAAGCATCTGGCGATGAGGATCTCTCGACTCTTGGACATCAGGGAGGTGGTTTCTCATTTGGTCGTTTTTTCGGATGATCTTTGGAGACACATTCTTGTCCGATGGCTTTATCTCCGGTGATGTTTGTCGGCTGCCATGCAAACAGGGTGCCTGCATAGGTTGCTCGCTCGCAAGCGCAACCTCTTTGGCATCCCCTCCACACCAGATCGTTCATCTGTCTATCCAATCTGCGGGCCGCTCGGCAGACTTGGCCGCCATCCTTGCCCGTCCTCCTCGTGTGATTCTCCAATGGCCTTTTAGTTTCAGACCACACACACCATGCTGTCATGTCGCGTCGATGCACAAGATCGCGGCTCGCCAGATGTTCTTGGCGTGATACCACCCTGTTGGTCTGGGTCTACGAAACACACACACCCACACTGACGGAGCTTTTCTCCGTCCTTTTTGATTCGCGAGCCGGCAGGAAGTGAACCCGGATTGTTAGGACGGCCGGCTCAAGCACTACCTTGTGATGATGGAACAATGTCAGATCCTGTCAATACCAGTAGCGTGATCGCAACTTCGGGTCAATACTAGTAGCCCAAGTATCTCCGGACCATACAGGGGTTCATCGGCAAGATGAGATATCATCTCAAAGTTTCATCGGAGCATCCATCGCCAGCGGCTACGATCTGTTCTGAGTGTCTTATCTCTGAGTGATATCTGACAAGGGTTGTAGGATGATAATGATGTCTCACGCCGAATCAGCCTTCAATGCTTTCACTCATCGGACCCTGGGCCTCTACCTATGCACAGGCTGAGGCGCGGGCGCTCCATATTCCGGCTTTCCTAGCGCTTGCAGCGTTTTTCCCCGGGGGAAACGATATTTGGGCCATGAAACAGATCTAAGCGCGATCCCAGGTACTGGTACTGCCACTATTTTCATATTCCAAGTCTTTGGCTTGGTTATTGAACCATGCCAGAGCGTTCCCCGATTTGAGGAGGGCTTGCGTGCTTTGTTTGGCTTGCGCGTGAGAGATCGCAATTATTGCGTCATACGCACTCATGCTAGATGCGGAGGCTCTCTGTAAAGGCAAGGAGTCAGGGTGGAAGCACGGTGAGCATTTCTTTTGTACCTGGAGTTTGAATGTGTTCATCGCTGTGGCCAAATCATGTTGCTGCCAGTATGTCTGCCAATACGCCTTGGTTGATCACAACTATTGTGGCTGAATACGATGAAGAAATCTGGTAGTTTCATGCTCCTCGGCGTAATGGTTCCTCACGCAAACGCAGAGGGCAAACGCGGGGGGAGGGGGCGTAGTGTGCCAGCACAACTGCTTCAGGGTGTTGGATTTCGCGAAGGATCTACAGCACGACGCATCGGAGGTCATAATAGCCGCTGTTGCAATATGTAGTTAAATAGGCCGATGGTGTCTTGGATGTCTCTGAGAGGCTCTCCGGAGTAATAACTACCGTTGTAACTCGATGATGATATTTCAAGCTGACGCGATATTCTTCCCCAAGGGTCAGAATGGATAGGGTTTTGTTCCAAAGCTTCCTTTACGGCTCGGTGTGAAGGATACGACGCCCTTGAATATCTTGGATATTGGTGAACCTCATACTGCATCACCTACGCTTCGGGATGCAGTCTTGGTCAGGGGGTTGGCTGGGATGAAACTTCTACAGGTCTGATAGTCCGCTATGGGATTTCTGTGCTCAGTGCCATGAGCTGCAATTAAAAAAGGTTCGATGCTTACGGTTGACTGCCTGGCTTTTCCGTGTCATGAGTGAGGGCTGGCCCGGTGAGGTCAGCTTGGAATCTCCCAAAGCCTGCCAAAGACTTGGCTAGCAATACAGGGACAAGACACAAGTAACGGCCATAGGCACAGAAGATAGACATGGTACATGTTCATTCTCGGGTATCAAACATCATCTTAACTCAGGCCTCCTCCTGGGTAGCCTCCTCGGCTACCTCCACAGAATTGGCCCCCGTCGTGGCCTCCGCACCCCTGGCCTTGGCCTTCTCGCGATTTTTCTCCCGCATCTTCTCCCACGGCTTCAGCTTGACCTCGCCCTCGCCGCCCTCAACCTCCTTCGCCCACCGCACCCAGTCAGCCCGTCTCGTCTTCCACATATCACCCTTCCACGTCCGCCACACGCTCCTGCCCATCCACGACTCGCGCATCTCCGCCTCGCGCCCCGCCAGCGCCGTCATGATGCTCTGCTTGACGTGGAACGGCACGCTTCCAACGCTGATAATGGCATTGACAGCATTATGCCCGAACAAGTTGAGCGCCAGCTCCGCAGCCTGCGGCGCCAGACGTCCAACAAGAGCCTTGTGGAACACGGGCGTCGCGCCCGGCTGCGCTAGCGCCGTCGTCAGGACGGTGACGTGCGCCATTGACCGTGTCGCGAGCTCGAAGAGCTGATCGGACGGCAGCGCGGAGAGGGAGCCCTGCGATGCTTTTGTCGCGGAGCCGGGGGTCGCGAGCATGACGGCGGCGAGCTGGGCGCCGTGCGAGGCCATGGCGGACTTGTTCTGAACGTCCTGCTGGAACTTGGGCTTGTTCTTGTCCTCGTCGGGCTCGCCGAGGTAGCAGAGCTTCGGGACTATGTCCTTGGAGTTGTTGCCGAGAGCGGCGGTCAGGGCGCGGGTGAGGGCTGCGAGCTCGGGGCCCGCTTCGCGGACGTGGCAGCGCTGGAAGAGGGTTTTGATAATGTTGTAGCGGGCTTTCGTAACGAGGACGGGCACGGCGGGGATGATGTTGTGGACGGCGGCGACGAGGTCGTCCTTGCCTAGGCGGTTGAGGGCGCGGAGGGCGGGGTAGGAAGCGATGTCGTTGCGGACATAGGTGGCCATGCGCGGGGCGAAGAAGTTCTGGTGCAGGGCGCGGAAGATCTTGCCTGGGCAATTTGTGATCAGCGTCTCGAGGATGCGGGAGCCGATCTGGTCGTAGACCATGCTGTTGACAAAGTCGGCGGCCTGAGAGTCGCCGTTGGCGAGCGACATTGGGGCTCCCGGCAGGAGGCGGTAGAGGAGCGTCTCCTTGTCTGAGGCGGCCGTCTTCTCCTTCTCGGACTTGTGGTTCAGAGAAATGTCGAGCTCGAGGAGGAGCTGTAGCAGGGGGTTGCCAGTAGGGTGTTTGACGAGGATGCGGAGGGCGGTGAAGTCCATGCCTGCCGTGGCGTCCTCGATGATCTTCTTTGTCGCCATGGTGAAGGACCCCGGCACGGCGCGGAGCTGGCCCGTGAGCTCTTCCGAGTTGCCGGCGCCGGCGCCGTGCACCGAGATATGTTCCTTCTTCTTGCTCTTCAGAAGCGTCTTCGTCGCCGAGTTCTCGAGTGGCCGACCGGACAGGACAATAAGGAGCACTCGTAGTGTGTGTGACGCAAAGCGATCTGTCAGGAGGTATCCCAGGTGTTCCTCAAACTCGTCCAACGTCATGAGGAACAAGTTCTCCATCGAGTTCTCCGGCTCCGCCTCCCCATCCTGCTGCCCCGTCGTGTCGACAACAAACGCCGTGGCACCGCCGAGCTCCTGCGTCACCACCGGCGCGCTCTGCAGGAACAGCGCCTCACAGCAATGGCTCGCGAACCGATGCTGCACCAAACTGAGAAAATGTCCCGCGAACGCCCCAAAAATCTGCTTCTTCTGCCTCGTCGAGCTCAGCAAGATGAGCCTTTCCATCAACCTCGAAAGCGACTGTGAGCTCGCAAGCTTGAGCTCCTTGCCCACAGCCTCGCGGTACACGCTCTGCAAGAAAACATCGCGGTCCTCCTCCGAGGGAAACTGATTGAGTTCGAGCATCTCGTCGGCGCGCTTGAAGTACTCCTGTTCCTCGTCGTCGAGCATGCCGAAGAACTCCCTCTCCGGGCGGTCCTGGCTGCCTCCGTTGCCGAAGGGGTCGTTCACGTACTCGTCGTCATTGCTGCGGTGGGCGCGCTTCGCGGCGGGCGCATCATCGTGGTCGGAGGCTTCGTCGTCGGAGGTTCGGCGGCGCTTGGTCTCGCGGGTGGTTTCGGCGCCAGATTCCTGGGCAGCTTTGCGCTTCGCCTTGCGCTCGTCGCGGACCTGTTGGCGTTTGGTACGAGGCTTACCCATTGTGAAAAACTGGCTCGGGCAATCGCTTGGTCTATCGGGTGCTGGGTCTTGCTTGATTCGATGTCGAGGATGGTGTTTCTTAATTTTTTTGGACAGAGAAGTTTTGGCTATCTTATCTTATCGTTATCAGTGGTAGGCACTGACCGATCGGTAAAGTCGGTAAGCTGCGGTGAGAGGCGGGGCCGACGTGAGAAAGCTCAGGTTGCACGAGCCCCTATTTGTTTGGGCCAATGGTGGACAGAGCAGAATGTGCAAGAATTGTGGAATACGTTTGTTGACCTAGATGCCGCGGTATAGGTCTTTCTACACTCTACGTGTCTATATCTACTTGCCCTCCCTGCCAATCTCTTCCAGCCCCTTCACCAAACCCTCCGCCGTACCCTTAAGAGTCTGACAGTTGACAACCACCCGGAAGAAGCTTCCCTTCTCGCCCGGTGCGTAGTCAATCATGAAGCCCCGCCTGATCAGCTTCTCTACCATGCTGGCCGTCGTGCGCGTGTTCTCCTTGGCATCGTCAGACACCTGCCCGCCAGGCGCGTAGTAGAAGCACACCTGCAGGCACGGCGGCGGATCCGATGACACGAGGACAAAGTCGGAATGCTCCTTGACAAGCTGCGCCAGGTAAGCCGCAACTTCAAAGGCATGGTCAATTTGGTTCTCGAAACCCGCGGCACCGTAGTAGATCCACGCGAGGGCCAACTTAAGGCTGTCTCCGCGGCGGCCGCACTGCAACGTCAGGTCAGCGAGGTCCCAGACGTCGTCCGACTCATCGACACTGTGGAAGAGGTAGCCGGCAGGTAGAGTGTTGGCCTTGTGAAAAACGGCAAGGTCGTTGGTCAGGAGGAAGGAGCAGGTCACGGGGACGTTGAGCATCTTGTGAGGGTTGACAGTCAGAGAGTCGGCGAGCTCAACGCCGGCAAGCTTCCCCTTTTGCTGCGACGAGAAGACAACGGGGCCGCCCCAGCTGCCGTCGACGTGCAGCCAGAGACCGAACTCCTTACAGACCTTTGAGATCTCCTCAAAGGGGTCGAAGGAGCCCATGACCGTCGTACCGGCCGTGGCGTTGACGTAGAGGGGCGTCTTGCCGTCGGCCTTGGCCTTAATAACGAGATCGCGCAGCGCCTCGGGGATCATGCGGCCTTCCGAGTCGATGGGAACGGCCCAGACGTTGGAGGCGCCGAGACCACAGGTCAGAGCGCTCTTCTCGACGGAATAGTGGCCGTGTGCGCTGGTCAAGAGGATAAAGGTGTGAGATCCGTTGCCGTTTGTCCTCGTCTCGGGGTATAGGCTGTTGCGGGCAACGACGACAGAGGTCATGTTGGAGGCACTACCACCCTGGCATGAGATGCCTCCGGCGCGTGGGCCGTTGAAGCCGAAGAGGTTGGCAAAGCGACGAGCTGTGACCTTCTCGATGACGCTCAGAGCCGGCGAAACCTGGTAAACGTGGAGGTTCGTGTTGAGTACAGAAAGGATGAGATCAGCGACGACACCGACGGGGGTGTTGGAAGCGTAAAGCTTATCCAAGAAACCCTGGTCCCAGGTGTTGACACTGTACTGAAGGATATTCTGCATGAAGGCCATCAAGCCGTCCTTACCGAGACCTTCGCCCTCTGGCAGGGACAGTTTCAGCCGAGAAACGAGCTCCTGCGGCTTGAGGGAGTCGACGAGAACATTGGCCGAGACGCCATCACCACTGACCGGTGCCTGACCATGTCTTTTAAGCGGGGCAGCATCGTCGGCAGCTCTAATATAGGGGACGATCAGGCTCTTGACGGCATCGAGGAGCTGTGCTGTGTTAGACTTGTGTTACCCGCGTTTTCTGACCAACTTACGAGCACCGACTTACATCCTCGACCTCTTCGGCCCTGTGCAGGGTAGGCGAAGCATGGTGTGCATTCCCATTGGTGTGAGAGACAGTCATGGCGATGATGACGTGAGGAGGGGGTAAAATGGGTAAGGAGAGGTTCAAGGGGGCCTAAGGGAGGGGCAATAGAGGGGTTGAGTTTCGCGATTTATTGAGGGTGTATCGCTTTGATGTGAGTCAAGATGAATCCTTGGGAAAAGGGTCACAGCCAATTTTTTTCAATCCATGCGAATCGCCTTCGATTGATCGATCCATGACAATGGCCACGGCAAAAATCATGCCTGCCTAGGCCTTAATCAGCCGAGTCTTTTCCGGGGAAGAATTTGGCGCTAATGAGGCAAATCTAGGCGGCGCCGAGGAAGCACGAGGCCTTTGAATCGGCAATGTTTGTTTCCCTCGGGCTCGGGGTTTGGCTGTCAACGGGCACGGTCATTGGAAGTTGGTGGTGTGCTTTGACAATGGTGTTTGCGCCATCGCCAGCATCATTCTCAGAGCCCTATTTTCCATCGCGCTCGTTGTCTGTCATCATCGACATCGGCGTTCATCCTTGGTCTGTTCTCCTGGCCCAAAAGTCATGTTCGGTCGGTGGATGTCGGTGGAGTCGGGTTGATTGACGTCGCAAACAGGTGGTCCGACAGTCGATCTTGCGGCCGACAGGCGACAGACCAACGGCCCAAGTGGATGCCCGCGAAGAGAAAACTGCCCAGCAGTGCCCAACTGTCACGCTGTGCGACGACAGACTGGTGCCATGAAACAGGTCCCGCTGTGGAGGCGAGGGCCCGGCGAAAGGCGAGAGAGACGCGGTCGAGAGAACCTTGGCAAGCGTTGATTGTTGCGACGATCCCTAAAAGCCTTGCACGTGGAATGGAGGTGTCAGCGGCGTGTTTGTTTGTGCCTGTGCCTGTGCCTGTGCCTGTGCCTGTGCCTGTGCCTGGATTGCCGTTTGCCACGCGGCGTCTGCGTGTTTGGTGAGGCTCAGAGCAAGACGCGTTCCGTGGATATGGATACCGGGTCAGATTAATGCTTGCTCAGAAGTCGGTTCGGACAGACCATGAGGATGATGGGCATGAACTGACAGAGGGTTCTTCATGGTGGAGGTCATTGATACACCCATGCAGACAAGTGAAAGTGAGGTGGCAGGCAATGTTACGTCCCCTCAAGAAGATATGAAGCTTCCAACGAGGCGCCCCGAGCAAGTGCGCGCTAAGAGAAATGACAGGCGGCAGTTGAAGAGGTCCAAGGCCCAAAAGCCTCAAGACCCAAGACCCGTCCCCTAACGCCCAAGCCCTGGAGCAGCCCCTCGAATGCGCTAGAACGGACATAACAGGGGTCCAATCCAATCGCAGTTGCACCCCACTCATCTCGTTAAAGGGGGGCTCTGTGAGGGGGCTCCTGCCACCAGAGCACCGGGGCACCGGGGCACCGGGGCACCAGGCATCGACGATCCGTTGGGAAGGCGCGACGCGCGACGTGAGGCGCAAGGCAGGCAGGTACAAGGCACAAAGCGCAGGGCTAAAGGGGAAGGGAAGGATTGACCAGGGCATCGTTGCTTGATTTCTCTGCGCGCACCTCCCAACTTGACAGACCTGCCTTCGTCGTCAACTTCCCAACCACCTTCATCCCTCCATCTCCGGCATATCCCCTTCGAGCATATTCCCAGATCGAACCGATTTTCCGCCACATTACCAACCAGGGTCCCAGTTCCAGATCTTGTCCATCACCCCAAGATTCCCACAGCGAATGCCTCGTTAACTCGACAGCAAATAACCACGACGAGGAGATTGATTCTGCAAACAAAGAAGCAAACAACAAACGCTTCTCGACCCGCCTCCCCCAGTCCTAAGCTTTCGACGTTTTAAAAAGCATCGTTTGCCCCTCCTCCTCTCAAGCCACTGAGCCTGACATCTGACACCTCGACCAAACATTGTTTGCTGTGTCTTCCCTGTCACCTCAGGTGCCGTACCTGTCTCAACGCTCGATCCGCGACCTCGATCTCCACCTCCACGCTCGACCCCGTCGGAAGCCGCCACGAGGCGCAACGTCATTCTCGCCCTGGCACTGGTGTTTGTGTCGCCGCACCTTTCGATCCTCGCCAGACAGCCTGATCGTTTCGCCCGCTACTTGAGTAGGCCTCGCCCGAACCAAAAGCTTGGGACGGCATTGCCTTGCCTTGCACCCATCCCATACCTCTCTCATACACGAGCATACCGCAGATACAATGACGCAGCAACAGCAGCAACAACCCCCGATTCCCATCTCCATCACCATTTGCGGCGACGGCGGCTGTGGAAAGTCTTCCATCACCTTGCGCCTCGTCCGCTCGCAGTGGACGTCTGAGTATGACCCCACCATCGAAGACTCGTACTCCATCACACGTCGCATCGATGGTCACACCTACCACCTCGCCTTGACCGACACGGCCGGCCAGGAGGAGTACCGCGGCATGTGGGCGTCGTCGAACCTCGGTGCCGATGCTTTTCTCCTCGTCTACGACATCACCTCGAAGGACTCGCTTGACGCCCTGCAGTATTTCAACGACCTCATCGACATGGAGGCTGAGACGCGCCACGACAATGCCGAACGCGCCCGCCGTGCCGGACTGCCGGCTGGCTACTCGAGAATTCATCCCGGCTCGGGCTCCGGCGCTAAGACCGTCGCGCCCGTCAAGATCGTCGCCGGCAACAAGTGCGATTTGCAGGAGAGTCGCGTCGTGCCCGCCGCTGCCGGTCTGGACTGGGCCCGCCGGCGCGGCTGCGGCTTCATGGAGACGAGTGCTCGGCTCGAGGTCAACATTGAGGAGACGTTTGCGCTGATTGTGCGACGCGTCGTCGAGGCCCGCCGCTTGGCTGACCTCGGTCTTGATCAGTCTGACAGCATGGCACTCGACCGACGCGGCATGACCAAGCCGTTGAGTCCCCTACCGGGAGGTGAGGCAGGCGACGTCGACGATGCCAGCAGCAACGAGAAGAGGGCGCCGGGGTTGCGGGGCCCAAACCTACACGGCGACCGCGTGGGCAGAGGACAGGGTTCCATCTGGAAGAAGCTTCGGTGTTGGTAGGAGGTGCTTGATTTTTTCGTTTGCCAGCGAGCGCGCAGTGGATTCCATCAGCGATAGCAATAGCGATCAGCGATCAACGGAGAGGCGAAAGATACAGGAAGCAGGAGGAAGTGCATACTTCGCGGTACATGTTTTTTTACCCCTGGATACCTTCGGGCGGGCGGCGTTTTGGCGAGCAATTTGATTTTGGGAAGTGGGCGAAAAGATGAAGGAGGAGATGCGGTTGATGTACGAAGGGATGCTTGGATGGATGACGGGGCTTGGCTTGGCTGGGCTGGGCCGGGCTGTTGAGTGTAAGTTTCGAGCTTGAGACAGGCCATACCAAATGCGATGGATTGTGCTGCTGCAGCATGTGGAGGATACCCGCGGCGGCCAGGCAGCTGTTCGGCTTGCAGAAGTCAGATGAATGGATTCGATTGTTCAGTGGTCGGCCGATGACTGTTGCGTTGATTGAGATGTATCATCTCCGAGTAAGTGGTTGTTGTAAGTGGTGGGTCAACTGACTCGATGCAGGGCCAACATTTGCACGTATTCCAGTATCAAAGGCATCAAGGAAATATATTCATCAAGAGCTACTCAAACCATTACCACCAACGCCGTCTCCGGACTGTCCTCCACATAAGGCCTGCTCGCCTCTACTGCTTCCACATGCCGCCGCGTCCCCACTGCCAGTCCTTCAGGAAAGGGGGGTCCAGCCCCGTCTCGAACGCAACGTTCCTGGCGCGGATCTGCTCGTTGCGCAGCGCCTCCCTCGCCGCGGCGCCGCTGTTGTGCAGGCTTGGGATCCTGTCGATGGCGTCGATGGCGAGACTGAAGCGGTCGGTCTGGTTGCGGATGGCCAGCTCGAGGGGCGTGTCGATGTTGCCCTTCTCCTTGTAACCCCTGACGTGGAGGTTGGTGGCGCCGGGCCGCTTGTAGGTCAGCCTGTGGACGAGCCAGGGGTAAGAGTGGAAGTTGAATATGACGGGGACGTCGGCGGTGAAGAGGGCTGTCCACTCGGCGTCGGTGAGGCCGTGGGAGTGGTCCTGGTGGTGGATGAGCTTGAAGAGGTCCACCACGTTGACGCAGCGAATCTTGAGGTCGGGGAAGTGCGTCAGCAGGAGGTCGATGGCGGCGAGGGACTCGTGGGTCGAGACGTCGCCGCACGAAGCCATGACGACGTCGGGCTCGGCGCCGGCGTCGGTGCTGAACTGCGGCCAGATGCCGATGCCCTTTGTGCAGTGCTCGACGGCCTTGTCCATGGACAGGTACTGCAGGTGGTCCTGCTTGTCGGCGACAATGACGTTGACGTAGTTGGCCGAGGCGAAGCAGTGATCCATGACGGAGAGCAGGCAGTTGCCGTCGGGGGGGAGGTAGACGCGCACGACGTCGGGCGACTTGTTGACGACCGTGTCGAGGAAGCCCGGATCCTGGTGAGTGAAGCCGTTGTGGTCCTGGCGCCAGACGACGGCCGTCAGCAGGATGTTGAGCGAGGCGACCTTGTGCCGCCACTCGACCTCGAGGCACTTCTCGAGCCACTTGCAGTGCTGGTTGACCATGGAGCTGACGATGGGGATGAACGGCTCGTACGAGTTGAGCATGCCGTGCCGCCCAGTGAGGATGTACCCCTCGAGCCAGCCCTCGCATGTATGCTCCGAGAGCATCTCCATGACGCGACCCTCCATGGCGAGATTGCCGCCGTTGGCATCCTCTTCGAAGTACTCACCGAGCCAGACCTTGGGCGCAGCCTCGTAAACCTTGCCGAGCTTGTTCGACTCGGTCTCGTCGGGGCCGAAGAGGCGGAACGAGTTTGGGTTCATAGACACGACGTCGCGGAGGTAGCCCGCCATGTTGGACATGCTCGCGCCCATGGTCGACGCCGACTTGTCGACCTCGAGGGCGTACTTCTTAAAGTCAGGGAGACGCAGGGGCTTCCTCAGCAGACCGCCGTTGGCAACGGGGTTGGCGCTCATGCGGCGGTTTCCCTTGGGCGCGAGCGCGTCCTTGAGCTCAGGCAGGATGCGGCCGTCCTTGAAGAGGCGGTCTGGCTCGTAGCTCTTCATCCACTTCTCGAGGATCTGGAGGTGATCCGGGTTCGAGGCGACGTCGGTGATGGGCACCTGGTGCGCGCGCCAGTAGCCCTCGAGGAAGTTATCGCCAATCTTGCGCGGACCCGTCCAGCCCTTTGGGCTGCGCAGGACGATCATGGGCCAGCGTGGGCGGAAGGCCTTGCCCGAGTCGCGCGCCTGCTTCTGGAAGCGGCGGATCTCATCGACGCAGTGCTCGAGCGTCGCGGCCATGGCCTGGTGCATCGAGTCGACGTCGTCGCCCTCGACAAAGTACGGCTGCCAGCCGTAGCCCAGGAAGAGGTTCTCGAGCTCCTTGTGCGTGATGCGCGCGAGGAGCGTCGGGTTGTTGATCTTGTAGCCGTTGAGGTGCAGCACGGGCAGGACGGCGCCGTCGACTTTGGGGTTGAGGAACTTGGTGCTGTGCCATGAGGTGGCCATGGGTCCCGTCTCGGCCTCGCCGTCGCCGACCATGGTCAGGGCGATGAGGTCCGGGTGGTCGAAGACGGCGCCGAAGGCGTGGCTGATGGCGTAGCCGAGCTCGCCGCCCTCGTGGAGGGAGCCCGGGGTCTCGGGGGTCGCGTGGGAGCCGATGCCACCGGGGAAGGAGAACTGCTTGAAGAAGCGCTGGAGTCCCTCGGCATCCTCGGAGCAGTCGTGGTAGACCTCGGAGTACACGCCCTCGAGGTAGGACTGGGACAGGACGGCAGGGGCACCGTGTCCGGGGCCCGAGATGAAGATGGCGTCGAGGTCATGCTTGTTGATGAGGCGGTTGAAGTGCATCCACGTGAAGATCTGGCCGGGGGCAGAGCCAAAGTGACCCAGGAGACGCAGCTTCAGGTGGTCCTTGGTCAGGGGCTCCTTGAGGAGGGGGTTCTCGCGCAGGTAGATCATGCCGAGAGAGAGGTACAGGCTGGCCTTGAACCAGTCGTTGTAGGCGGCAAGGTCGGCCTTGGAGAGAGGCTCCCCCTTGACGGTCGACCGCGCGATGCCGTAGGGGGAGATGGACTCCTCGGTGGAGCTGCCATTGGTTTTCGAGTCGGCCATGGTGGCCTTGGAGGATTGGTTGTGATGATAGGGGGTTATATACGTTGTGTTCCACCTGTTGGTAATGACGAGGAGGGGGGGGCAGAGCAAGACGTATGTGACAGCACAACTTTGAGCTCTTTATATACGGTACAAAGGCCAAGCATGGCAAGGCAAGAGCAAGACGGCGTATCTGATGGTCGCTTTTGGGATTGTGGCTTCAGACGATGACGATGATCCCTGGAGCTTTGGGGCCATCCCATCCGGTGAAGTGGAGGCGACTCCCGGCCGCACCACAAACAGTTAACGTGATTGACTACTGTATCGCGATGAGCAGACTGCAACACTGCTCGCGGTGAGGACCGACGGACGAGACCCAGGAACACGACGGACAGGCTTGGCCAGGGGTGTGGGAGCGGCCCGATGGCCAGCGCTGGCGGGCGATCCGGACCAATTGACCTCACCAAGTTCGCCTTCGTTGGACCATATCTGACGGAAGAGGGGCAGAGAGGTCAAGCAAGCGACGAGCTACGAAGCTCCACGGGCTTATCCTGGGAAGCTCTGGGCAAGCTCGAGCTGTCAAACGGGCTACCGACAGGGATCGGGCCACAGACTAGTATGGGGCGCGCCGCTTTCCAAGGCGACGCGGCCGGAGTGAGCTGATGGAGGAGGGCATGGGTGCATGAGGTGCTTGCAGGTCGTACAGGTCGTGCAGGACGAGTTGGCGACAGGAGACTGGGTGGGAGGCTGAGTGATCAGCTCATGATCTGATATCTCGACTGTCGAAAAAGTGGTCTGACATTTTTTCTTGCCTCCCTCCCGTTTCTGCCTCACCAATGCCTCCCATGATGCGAATCGATGTGAAGACTGTCGCACTCTTCGGACATTTGGGAGTTTTCCATCTTGCAATTTGCTTTCGCTTTCGCTCTCTTCACCATCTCTCGTCGTCATTGATGGAGACGGCGGTCAAGTCGGACCAAACTCTATCAGCCGACGGTCGCTGACATGGCTGGGTCCGAACATCCGTTTCCGGGCATGGGCCGGACTTGTCGGACGAGTGGCCTTTGCAGCCATTGGCGTTTGTTTGCAGAGAGCGATGCAACTGTTGGAGGATATTCGTCTCGTATTGATTCGCATCTGGGGGAGAGACAAAGGTGAAGGGCCAATGGTCCCTTGGAGCGGCACACCTCTTGTCTCGGGGATGGACGAGGTCTACGATTGCTGTCTCAGTTTTTGCTTCTGCTGGCACCGGAGCTGGTTTGCATTTCGTGCTACCACTGACCAATATTCCTTTCCCATGGTGAGGGTGCGTTTCCCCAGATGCTGGTCTCTGGTGGTGAGTGGAATTATCGCTTGCCACTGAGAGATCTACGAATCTCGACATGACCTTTCACATGTCTCCTCATCTCCCGTCACTCGAGATGGGTATTAAACGTGACATCCATCCCCCTTCCTCTGCGACGCCATGACTGGCTTGCCTCTGAAATTCATGAAAGGATCACAAGGGGGCAAGCTCAAGCTTCCCAAGCTCGAAGCTCCCCGCACGCGCTCAGCTCCAACCAAGCCAATTCAAGCTCCAAGCTTCAAGCCACCACAGCAACAAGAATCAGACATGTCGTCGACGAACCTATCAAAGCCTGCTGCCCACAACCTGCGATGGCCTCCTCTTCCGACTGGTCTGGCCCCGCGTTGCATCTTCTCCCTGCGTTGAGACCTGCATGCTCGTCTTGGGCCCTTCCTACCCGATGTTAAGCATTGGTGTCTTGCTGGGCTTGTTCGCCCAAGTCTCACAGATTATTGCCATGCTCGAGCGAGGCATGGTCTTGAACTCAACCGACTCATTGTGCCATGACTCTCCCAAATACCTGCCTCATGATGGGACGCCACTTTTGTGACTGGGATTCATGTGGCCCGTTGGGGAGAAGAGGGGATGAGCCAGCAGGTTGGCGAAGTTCTTGAGTCAGATGCTTAAGCGTTGGGATTTGTGTCTTTTTTTTTTTTTTTTTTTTTTTTTTTTTTTTTTTTTTT